>JAVJIF010005580.1:0-75280 GCA_038442645.1 Agave tequilana
AGCAGACAAGCCAGTAACAAGTACGGAGAAAAAGGTCCATCTAGCGAGCAACATTACAGGATATTCACACGGGATGATATACGTTCAAGATCCCATAGAAACATGTCGAACATTCTTTGATAGCATTACATTTGAAAGTAGTTAGAGAGCATATCCCATCTCCAGAACTAGCAGCTCACATTGTTCTATCGAGTGTGTAGGGCCCAACGCTGCACCATCATCGAGGACTAGGACTATGTCAAAACAAAAAAAAAAAGCGGGGGTAAGGATCAAAGAACATTTTGTTTCCATAAGAAAGACCTTCAATATAGAGGAGAGGGCAGAAATATTAACCTGTAAGATCGAGACCTGGATGGGCTTCTATCTCTCACCTTGAAGCTGCGGGATCGCTGCTCCGACCTGTATTCCCTATCACCGCGAGGTGAGGGGGTGAGAGAGTTTGGTGGAGTGTAATCACGATATGTGCTCCTGTCTCGCTCCCTGCACCCATATTTATTGTAAATTCAAGAAAAATCCAATTGAACAGTCAAAAGGGCGCGCTCACATGCCATACACATCATAAGACTGCAAACTTGATTTACAACATGAATCAAGTGGAAATTGAAGGAATTATGAAGCCAAAAGTATTAATAGACAATATAATAATTATACAATATATATTAATGACTTGAGCATTTAAAATCCGACAGGACGAAAATTTACATCAAATTTTCTCAACTAACCAAGCATATTGGTGGAACATGACTTTTACCTGCAATCCACAGATTCCTGAACAAATTACGGTACATTCTTCCAAACACAGGTTATGCTCTAAAATGGTGTGGCTCATGAACAGCACCAAACTTCACAGCTCTTTGCCTCATCTTTCTTAGACCAACATTATCTTTACTTTGGACATGGTACTGTTTTTCTATCTCTAGCGAGAGGAGGTGATTGGCTCCCATATTCGGAAGTCGTGAATCCATGATACTCTCTTTGGGCTACTACATGCTCTATTTTCTTTCTTAACTGGATAGTATACAAAGCCAAAATATCAATCTTTAGCATGCAAAATAAAACATAAATCTACTCTGTATAATGGCTTATTTAACAAACCACATGATTCTAGGAGTTACTGTTGGTGGACATGAAAATTAATGATGACACAAGTAGCTTTCAAAGATAAGCATGCAGTCAACTTGTGGTCCCTTCTCTTTAGCTTCACTAAACCATTCATTCTTTAGGCTCTCTTTTCAATTTAATGATCTGCACGAGCAACACACCATGTTAATCCCTAGAAACAGAGACCATGTTCAACTGACAAATAACTAGCTTTAAACCTCTCATAAGTACCTGCAAGAATTTACTATGAAGGGAAAGGGGAAATAAAGTGCATGTTAAGGTGTATTTTCCATGATTTGGGTATACATATTTGCCAATTTATTAATCTACTTATTCAGCAAAGTAACACTACAACAGTCATGCCAACAATTCAGAAAAAACAAATAATAACACAGGTTGGAAGACAACATTCTGTCAGACACGTCTTAAATGTATGAAACACTGTATAGTTCATCTAAGCACAAAAGAAAAGCACCAAACTAATAGAGCAAGAATTCCAGCAACCAATACAGGACTAACAAACTGCCAACAGTAAATAAATTAAATGGAAGTGATGAATGATTGCAGATGATATCAGTGTGCTCATACTATGACTGCATAAACTCCTCCAAGACAGAATATGTGGTGATGAAACAATTTAAAACAATAAAAAAAATCATAAATTGCATCTAGTTTTCTTTTGTCACCAAGAGCAAGTTCAGAAATATATTATATAATTGCTTCGCATGAGAAGGTAAAGTTCCCCGCAAAAACTATTTTTCCAAATAAAATGTCTAACCTGACCTTTATAAATGACAAGTATTTAGTAGGCAATCTGATGCATTTTATAGGTCAGATCTCAGTGCTTTATGATATTACTTCCTCGTGAAAATTCATTATTTAAAGTAACCTAAGCAACCTGAACAAAAATAAAAGTTAATGTTAAGATCTTCCTTTTTATAGACAAACATATACCGCAAACCACAAACCAGGGTGGTATGTTCATCTTATTAAAACCAAAAGTCTGCATACTGTACAAATGCCATGACCCCACCCACTGGGCTTACATACTTTAAGAGGGAATCAAAGAGAGTTTACTCCATCAGTAACAAAGAACTAACTTGGGATTATGCCATGTAGATGATTTTTTTTTATATAAAAAATGTGGAAAATTTTTTAGCTAACCAACAGAAAGACAAACAGAGAAATAACCATCACATTGCCTCCATCAACTTAGAAGGGAAAAAAACATGCGTTGAAATACCATAAGATATTTAAACATAAATAAAGGGACAAAGGTGTACTTGAGGATTATACTGTAACTGTTAATGCCATGTTTGGAGCAGTTAAGATTCTCAATGTAGTTTCCTCAGTAAAATGAATTATGGTCAGCACAAGACCCGTAATGGTCACAAATGTTAATTGGGAAAGCCTCTGACGAGTATCATCAGCACAAGGCTCATCACTCTTTATGGTTCCCGCTAAGGAGCTGAAAATTGATATTTGGAGAGGAGGCATGATTCAGGTTATCCGTGTTGATATAATCAACAAGATGGTAAGTGCTGAAATTCAAGTTGGAAATGATTAGGAAAAAGTTTTGAAGCATAGAGCTTCTTCTAATCAATAAGAAAACTACTGCAGAACATGAACTTTACAGATGTATAAAAGTCTATAGAAGTTGGCCGCAGAAGTAACTGGGTGTGACATTTTTGCTGACCTGAGACAATAGAATGAAGGACCATGTTTCTGGAACCTCAGATGTATTTTGGTTTATTTTTAGGCTCAACTTTCATTTTACAGCATTGTAACCCTCAGTCCCAAAATGGCTTTTTTCCCAACCCTTAAGTCAATTGTAATGCTTTTTGTATGAATTACAAGTTGGCAGTCGCATCAAATGGCTAAAGTAGCCGTGAAAAATTGGACTGTGAAAGAAAGGTGGTTTTGAAGTCTCTCTTATAGATCCAAACCCAAAAAAATCTCTTTGATCAGAACCCTAATTCAGATCTAAACCCAAAACCCTTGTCAGTCAAGGAGGAAGCATTTTACTATTCTAGGAAGAAAGCAAGGGAGACACTCATGAAGGAAATTTACACGGAGACAGGATATTTGGCTTTAATTTTTATGGCACAGGTGGCCCAAGCGACCCACTTGGAGGTGCCAAAAAAAGTGGCGAGTTGCTTTAGTGGGAAACAAAGAGGGGTTTCATGTTGATGCGACGAGTATAGTTGGGAGCTGTTTGGCTTCTAAAAGACGAAATGGAGAACGAAATAAAAGGGAGCCTTTTGTGTCCTAAAAATGGCAGGGGAGGATGGCAAAGCAGAGGATGAATTTATCAAAGAAGAGAAAGCAATTGTGAAAACATGAAGTACAGCTTTAGTTCAGTTAAATTGTTTTGAAGCTGGGATTTTTGGACTAAGAAAGGCCTTGGAACAATGAAACAAAATTACGAGTTTGAAAGATATGAATGTTTAATTCAGATTTTAATGTAGTTTTTTCCCTTGATTGCATCACTTATTTGAGAAATATGAATGATTGTTATCTTATTCGGGTTCATGCACTCTATGAGACCATAAACCTTCTAATCTACTTCTCTTAAATAATAATTGCTAGTCTACTATTTTTTTCCTGTAAACTTAAGTTGGTTCAACAAGTTACTTAACCTGCTAGTTGTTAACCTACTATTTCTATGATTATCCTACCACTTATATGAAGTAAGCTAAGGGCTTTTACTATTTAAGGATACTTTTTTATATCCTTGCCCAGAGGGCAATACATTGAGTCGGATTATTTCAAGGGATAATTGGCTATGCTTAGGCTAGTAATCAGAAAAAATATACTTTTAGGGCCAAAGTACCACTTTAATCCGCGACTTGCAGGGCTGGCTAACCTGCTACTTGCGGTAGAACTTACTACTACAGTAACTTGCAAAAATTTGTTCTCATATGCTGCTTCTAAACCTAAGTTTCTAGCTTTTAGGAGAATCATGCTAATTTCCGCACTAGCATGATATTCCTTAAGCCAACCATCTACTTCTAAGGTCCAACACCATTTCTATGACTAACGATGTTAATTCTTGGGTATTTGCCACTTGTAAAACTAATCTACAACTTATACAACCAGCATGTTACTAAAAAGATAATGTTTTAGTCGCAGTACCAACCATGCTAGTACTTGCTAGACTCAATCGAAAGGTAGCACATACTGTATTTTTAATAAACTTCATTGTCAATACAATTCAAGGGGGTGGGTTCCGAGGCATGTGGGAGCTCAGCAAATGAGCACTCTG
This sequence comes from Agave tequilana, assembly GCA_038442645.1. Lineage (NCBI taxonomy): Eukaryota > Viridiplantae > Streptophyta > Magnoliopsida > Asparagales > Asparagaceae > Agave > Agave tequilana. The sequence goes on from JAVJIF010005580.1 coordinate 4,367, forward strand.
TGCACGCAATCAGAATTACTTCCAAAATTATTAACCTAATGCCTCTAGTACTAACAGTGGTCATCCCAATCTTTTGGGTCTGCAACATTTATCTTTTTTTCCTCAACTGTCTTCTTAATCAACTATAGTATCTTTTTTTTTTATCAAGTATTGCATCCATCCATGTCATTTAGGCGACGATACTATCACTATTAACTTGCGCACTCATTGGCCGCAATTGCAAATCCCCTAACCACCTCAACTGGTTCTCTCTCATTCGAAGCTACCTCTAACTTCATATGGATGCACTCATTTCATCTCCTACCTCTTAAGTGTATTTCCACTCATCCATCGCAAAATTCTCCTCAGCCATACTCTTGTTCATATTTTTCTTAACTGCCAACATTCTGGCCCATAAATCATTATTGGACTTACAGCCATCTCATGTAATTAACCCTTCAGTTTCATGGGTATTTTATTCTATGAACACATAATACTCCAAGTACTTCACTTTACCCGTCCCACCTTTGTTCTATGAACCTCATCCTCCTTGATTCACCATCACAATGAATGATCAATCCTAAATAGTGAAAACGTTCAATCTTAGGCATTATTGGCCATCAATCTGCACTCTTTGCAAAATGGGAAATTTGGATCCAGTCGTGTTCAACAAATACTTAGATGCTCTACAAACTACCTTATAAACACATATGACATACAAAGAGAAGAAATGTAGAAATTAAAATCTCCAAAACAGTTGAAACTATGGAGATAGCAATTATTTAGGTGTAATCAAATAGCACCGTGCTATAAGCTTAGCATATATTAGTACCCTTGTGCTTACAAATGGTAACTTTAGCACAGAATAAGATATTTGTTTGGCTAGAAGGATAAATCAGGAACCATGGTAGAAATATTATTTGTTGGACATAATAAATCAGACACTCATCATATGTTACAATGCCAATGGTGGTATATTTACAGAACAAAGAAAAAGAGAGGAGGCATGAAAGGTACTATGTAGAAATTAGACGAATACAGTACGCATGTAACTGTGTAAATGTGACTATGGGGGTGGACATAACCATTTGGAGCTTAAAGAAATAACTCTAAGAACAAACGGGCTTTAGAAATAGATCAGAGTCAGTCCAATGGTCTAAATTTTACCTAATATAAGTCATATATAAACATACATGTCTAAATCTAAGGCCAGTCAATTTCTGAAGCATGATTCTTTGGTTTTATAATCTCCATGCATTAGGAATCTACAATATGACATAAAAACCTGCACATTTATCATGGTCGATAGGCGCTAAAGAAGGTTACAGAAAAATAAGTTTTCCTGGTAAAATCAGATTATCAAAGTAGACATATGGTGAGAGGTGGCAAGGTAAAGGAGCATAAAATTCTATTGAACACCAAAATAGCAGGAGGTTAATGAAACGCAGGGGGATTCTTTATCCCACCATCTTTACTCAAAATAGCAGGAGGTTATGGTCTATGAAGCACAATTCAAAGTCAGTTCCAAAGTGAGTCTCATGTCCATGTCTGACATGCGTCGGACATCAGCACTTGCCGTGTAATTTTAGATAAAGAAATGTGTCGGACAACAGCACTTGCCGTGTAAGATTTAGATAAATTAAGAAATTGCATGCCAGGGCCATGTGGTTTTAAGAAAAGTGTAAAGGTCGTGTATCAAAGCCCTTGAACTTATATATTGCTTAAGCATATGTTAACAAATAACTCTTTAACATGACCTGGGTACTATCATAATCCATACACCTCACAAACATGAGGGGCATCATAAACTCATTGATAAACACATAGGTCACATATTGGAATAGATCTACGAGTTCTGTCTCTGATTTCATGATTTGATTAGAAGCTATCAATTTATTCATCTAAGGTTTTATTCTGTTTTCTTTTCTACTTTTGATAAAACATGTCCTAATCACTAAGTGTTTTGCATTAGTATAAATAGTTATGCACGCACACACATATCTTTATGTTGTCAATTTCTCATATTCCCTGATCCTAGTTTATAATGATTTGCAGTGTCGTCAACTTTGTGTTGTGCCCACGTCCCTACTTCCAAGGCTATAGGCATAGTACAACATATAGATGAGTCCCCACTTCTCCATTAAGTGGGAGAAGGAATTCAGATAACAGGAAGAGATGTGAGGAATTCTAATAGAACAAACATGGACCTGTTGAGGAATTTGGAGCAGTGTTACCACATTCACCACATGCTTGGTACAATGTATGGGAGAGGACAGTGCATGACAGTTTGAGCAGCAAACAGTATGAAGGAGGTAGGCTTAATAAGATTGGTATTTGGGTTGTGGTACACTTGGGGACATTATGTTACAATGTACAAACAAATATGCATGGATATATATATATATATATATATATTATATATATATATATATATATATATATATATATTATATATATATATATGGGGTCAAGTGCTCCTAGTAGGTCTCCTTAGATTGTATCTAAGGAGACGGCTTAAAACTCCAACATCCCGATTTTTTTTTCACGACCCGACCGCACATTATCATATTCATGTTATAAGATGTATGCAAATAAAAAATCAAGTGATTTGAAATTCATTTACTCATTGATCTAATCGTTCCATTTTGTTCTACTGTTTAAAAACCGTTAATGTTTGAACCCAAGGAAAATAGAGTAAACAAACTTTAAATCTTGTGAATTTTATATGCGTACATCTTATAACATGAATACGATAATGTGCGGTCGGATCGTGAAAAAAAATCGGAATATTAGAATTTTAAGCCGTCTCCTTAGGTTACAATCTAAGGAGACCTACTAGGAACACTTTTCCCTATATATATATATATATATATATATATATATATATATATATATATATATATATATATATGAAGACAAGTAAAATTAAGTGATCATGATAATAGTATATTGCATCTTAGAGACCTAATCCGATATTTATTCGGAACCTAGAAGATGACTGCTTCATATACTGATTCTAATTAAATATAAATATCCAAAGTTCCAAGCTTTTAAAGCCAGTAGTGCAAGCCTCGAAAACCACAAAAATTAAGTCTAGTAAGCTAAAGCTAAATACTATATAAAAAAACCATTGAAGTAGTTTAGCAAATCAGTTAGTCATTACTCCTTCCTTTGTTCTCAAGTAGCCAGTTTTGGTCGTTTGGATCAGGGACACACAATGAATTAGGTTACAGTAACTGAATAAGGTTCAGGATAGGAAGGGGTATGATGTGAATCAGGTAATATTGGCCTAGAGAAGAGATGAGATTAAGTCTAATAAAAACACATATAGAAAGTCATGAATAAAGAGTCTGGAGAATTCTGGAGGTGGGACTACCTTCAACTAGAGGGTCCATAAAGCTAATCTTTTTAATCAAACATCATTAACTATTTTTGTTTCAATCATTAAGGTGGTAGGTGCTGGCCAACCACTTCCCCAAGCGAAGATACAATTGTTTTTTTATTTATTTATTTATGTCCAAGAATGCAAAACAAACGAAACACGAAGGGTTACAAGGGAATCCTATCCTCTTACTTTATAGATAAAGCATAAGCCAGGAAGCCAACATCTGAGGGACAGACGTGCACAGACTAACAGGCAAAAATATCACATGCAAGTACAAGCATAAGTTTGACATTGCACAAAAGCATAATGACAAGCAAGTTCACAGCCAACGTAAACCTGATTATATTTAAATACAAAAAGGAAAACATTGACAGCATAAATAAGCATCCATCCCAACATATCTGACGCCTTGTGTCCACATTATAGTCAGTTCCACAGAGGAAACAAAAGGGAAACGGAGCTGAAAACAACCAAACAAGATAAAAGCTCAAAATTGAATTAGAGCATCAAAGGACAATATAAGTGGGAAGCAGTTGAAAATGCAGGTTTTTAAACTTCACATACAAAAGATGAAATAAATTATTGTGATTACAATAAATTCCTAAATGAGCAAGGAAAAAGGTTTTAAATAAATATCAATAAAACCCAGTTGGATATTTGAGAGTGCAGAAAACTATATTTCCAAGTATAATTTTTTTATAAAAAACTGAAAAAGTATCGCAAGGAACACCTGAAATACCAAACAGGAACCAACTTACAATTGATTGAAAACCTAATTACCAGCAAAGATTCGTATTTAATATAGTAAAACAAAACAGAAAACAACTTCAAACCTTGAGTCGTGCCTTGGAGAATGAGAACGTGAATATGCTGCCATATAAAAAGGAACTCATAACCATTCGCTCAAGCACAAAGAAGAAAGAATATAACAAATTCTTCAAATAAGAGCAGACTGATTCCGGAAAACTGACATTGATATCGACGTCTTGGAGATCTTGGTGATCTCCTTCTGCCTCCGCCATATCTTCTACTGCATCAGCCAAATTAAAAACGAAATCATGTAGATACTGCCAAAAAATAGTTTCCACTTTCCAAGGCAGGGTTGTTAAATAAAATGACTATCCTCTGACAGGTTAAATAAGACTAGGTAATACCTGGTCCGCCCTGTCGATCGCATTTCCTGTGGAGTTTTCCTATTCTCATCAGCAAATACGACTGAAATCTCGCGTCCACCAATAACTTGATGGTTCATCTCCTGTTTCGCATCAGCTGCATCTTCAGCATTTCGAAACTTTACAAATCCAAAGCCACGTGGCTCCCTACAAGAGCAGCTCGGCGTTGAATATTACCAAGAGAAACTAGACCAAGCAAATCATCATTAAATAGTTCAAGTTTTAAGGATTATTATTTGAAAATTCATAGGACAGTTAGCATACAAAGAGTTAACAGCCAAAAAAGGCCAAACGTTTCACAAGCACATCGAGGCACAGGGAATTATATCAATGGACAACATCCAGATAATCATTGCTGGTTAAAAAGGGGGGAAAAAGAAAGTATTTGATCATTACATTAGTTGAAATTGTGGACTCCAAGAAAAGCAATCAAAATTTCTGAAAATAGTTGAAAATTCAGTGAGTTTATGGTACCATTTTGGGCCAAATCAATAATAACTAAAATAGCATATGTGCAGATAAATACAGATATGAATATAAAAAAAATTAATGGGTAATTGATGTTGTATTATATCCATCTAATCAACAGCTATGAAAAAACTTAGCATATAATCAACCACAGAAGTAGCACATTCAAACAATGCAAGAGGTTTCTAGGTGGCTCAACACTTTTCTTACAACTTAGCCTTGGTATAGCAAGCCTGTTGCACAAGGTCTCATGTTCCAAGTTGAACCATGAACCATGGGGATAAGAAAAGACCTAGGCCCCGTGTTTCACGAGGGTTTCCAGGTGGCTTCAGAAAACAGTAAAACCACCCATTCTTAATGGTCGAAACATCATGTGCTGCTGAAGTTTGCACTCACTCTGTCAAAATCTAAGCAAATCATCATTTACTTTCTGGCCATATAGGTAAGCAATAGAGCTCTAGAATCACACATCGAGAAAACCAGAAAACCGCAGTAAAGGATAATTCGAAATGGATACTTTCTCTATTTCATATTTGTACGATCTTGATCGGGTGCATAACAAAAAAGAAAGAATAATCATAACTTAAGATGAGAGTTCAAAACGGCTAGAGGGAATTTGATCCTGTTACTTTCATTACTATAGCACAATAGGTAATGGCTAAAACTCAATATGGAACTATAGGATAAGAAAATAAAAGCTAAAAAAATTGTCCCCAAATCATAATTTCTAGGTTATTCTGTCAAATCACGTTCAAATGCAGTTTCTGTGACTGTGTGGCTTCTTTAAAAAAACAAGTATACTTCTCCATGTGTAATTCCTAGACTATTCTATCAACTCCTTCAAACCCAGTCTGCTGCATGACTTCTTTAACTTAGCGCTATTGACAACTTTCAGACCCAGTGATGTAATACATGATCGCAATCACCTTCGAATATAAATAAAAAGGAAAAACTAGGGTTTTACAAGAAATAAAAGAAAAAGAGAAATTAGGGTTGGAGAAAGAACCAGATAACTTTGAGTTTCGCACCCCTTGCGCGGGCTTCACACCCCTTTCACCACGGGCTTCGCACCCAAAACTCAAGAGCATTCTCAAGAGAACTTAACTGAAAAAAGTTTTAATTATTCATTGTCTACCCAATAAAGAAGTCTGGGGCCTATTTTATAGGCCTTACAAAAGTTTGGTTCTCAGATATAACCGATGTGGTACTAAAAAAATACAATAAATAAAATAACTACACTCAAAATAGACTAAGGTATAAAGCAAGTGGTAACTGGCGTGATGTCATCATTTCCCCCGAGGTGGGAGAAGCTCGACCCTGTCGAGTGAGGACTCCCCTCACGAAGCTTCACAGTCGAGTCAAGGCGGTGGTCGTGAAAGCAACACTGGTACACCACGTCGAGACCATGGTGGTGGACGTGAAGCTGGTCTCTGTGACGGATTTACTGTGAAAGATGGTCGCTTGATCAAGGTACAAATAGTAAATGGAGGCGCATCATCCCTGCTGAAGACGGAGCTGATACCAGAATCTCATGGGGCATAGGACTTGTAAGCAATGGAAGCACTTCTCTTCAGAATCCTATCAAAATCTGTGCGACAAGCATTCAACTTCTTCACGGCCTCAGGGTGATCTGTAACCATCACCTTACAATCAACTGCAAATTCTTACAAAATACTATATGGGTATGCAGCAAATTTGTAGGTATCATTACAAATTGCTATCGGCTTAGTGATATCATCAATTTGTGCAACATGCAAATGTAATGCAGCAGTCACTCTAGGCATAATTCCTAACGATGGGAGAATGAGATATATGGAATGCCTAGAAGGACACATCCAACGATGGAGGTAAATTGACTCGGACACAAACTCCAAACAATCAGAAAAAGAAGCACTAGAAACCGTCTGCTAGATTTTGGCAAGAAACTCAAGTGACTCACTAAAAGATGAATCGATAGGAACAACCATAAAACTATATTCAGTACAAAAAGACTTAAATGGCTTACTAGGCATCGAGGTGTATTAGGCTCTACTATCTCATCCATGTCATCAATGATACCATCAGAAGACACATGGATCTCATCAATAATTGGCGTGTTGGAACCAAATGAAATGTCTTCAATTATATTAGTAGTCTTAGGAGAAACGTAGACATCTTCAACAACCTTCGAGTCGTCAACATCATTACTAGACAATGTTCTAAAATGTTGACACTCTGAGGGATACTCATAATCATAATGTTCATATTCCTTACACTTAAAACACCGGGCCTTGGCATTGACTACCGTTTGAAAGTCAAGTCTAACTTTAATGCAACATCAAAAATCTCTTCAATGGTGTCTAAATCATAGGTGCCAGTAATCACATCACGCCTTATTTTAGGTCGTAACTCCAAACAAATCTAGTTATAGTCTCCAAATGGTACTCCCTCACCTCACTTCGATGGGGTTAAATCCTTAAATATGGCAATGTAATCCTGAACGGACATATGACCCTGAAGGAGGTTGTGTAACTGGTCTACGAGGTGGTCCCTACAATGTTGGGTAATGGTTTAAATGCAACATCCAACAATCAAGCAGATACAATGGACAATCCTAAACTCAAGCAAACTAAATGCATGCACTAAATATAAATACCATAAAGTTCAAGTTCTAAATGCAGGGGCTGTTTGGATTCAAGGAAGTAGGCGGAAGTGAGGAAGTGGGAAGTGTCATTTCCCACTTCCGATGTCCATTCAAACACCGAAAAAGGAAAATGAAAAAACTCATTTTTCTTTTCTCTTTCCCTTTTACACAATCATTTTCTCACTTTCAAGGTGCTACAATTAATTTTGTGGTCATGTAAATCTCATTTGTAATAAGTTGTCACTCAAAATAATTAATTTTGTGATCATGTAAATCTTACTTGCATTCTAATTACAGTCTAATTTTTTAAAATTAATTTTTATTTTAATATTATTTTACGATCAACTTTGTGGTCAACCTTTCCACTTTCACTTTCACATTACCAACCAAACACCGGAAAAGACAGTACACTTTTTCAATTACACTTCCCAACTACCATATAAACACCAGAAAAGAAACACAAATTCTCATTTTCCAAAAAGAAAAGAATCTTACTTCCCACTTCCTCAATTCCACCCACTTCCGAGCATCCAAACAACCCCGCAAAGAAAATGCACTCCTAAAATGATGAAAAGTGACATACACTGATGTAACCATTAGATAGAGGCAAATAACATTTCAACCAACAAATTATCGCAATCCAAATAGTAGTTGCAAGTAATTGAATAATTAATAATTCAGCTCAAGTTAGGTTATCACTCGAGGGGTGAGTCGTTCACGCCCAAACGCAAAAATCCTCTAAAATTCCTTGGAGAAATGCTCACACTGTAGAGAATAAATCATCCACAAAGTCCTAACATAGCAATAGTATGAAATAGAAGAAAGATCCTCGAACTGGGCTCAAATCAGAATTGAAAAAGAGGGCCCGAAACACTGTTGTTCTATTGCACGAACAGTATCGGCTCCAAACAGAGACTTGCAGAGATCAGATTTGCTCAAAAAAACTGCAAAACTTTACCAATAACTCCAGGATTCAGCTACCAACCCACTGCTTCAGACAGAACTCAAATTGGACTCTGAACGAGCATCGAACGGGCTTCAGAATGGACGAGTTTTGGGGCTTGGGGAAAGATAGAACAGTAACTGTTACTGTTCACAAAAACAATAACCGTGTGGTTACTGTTCACTGTGAACAGTAATCGGAGTGATTACTGTTCACAGAACAGTAATCGGCGATTACTGTTCACATGACCAGTAATTGATAGTTTTTTCTGTTTTTTTCTCTCTGTTTTTTTTTTGTTTTTTTTCTCTTTTTCTCAAAAGTAGATCTAGATCTAGTGACTAGGATTTGGGGAAGAGAAAAAATTCGAAGGGGATTAAGACCAAAACTCTGATACCAATTGATGTATACAGGAACGCAATCACCTTCGAAAAAATAAAAAGGAAAAACTAGGGTTTTACAAGAAATAAAATGAAAAGAGATATTAGGGTTAGAGAAAGAACCAGATAACTTTGGGCTTCGTACCCCTTACGCGGGCTTCACACCCCTTGCACCACGGGCTTCGCACCCAAAACTCAAGAGCACTCTCAAAAGAATTTAACTGAAAAAAATTTTAACTATTCATTGTCTACACAATAAAGAAGTCTGGGGCCTATTTTATAGGCCTTATAAAAGTTCGGTTCTCAGATATAACCGATGTGATACTAAAAAAATACAATAAAGAAAACTACACTCAAAATAGACTAAAGTATAAAGCAAGTGGTAACCAGCGTGATGTCCTCATCACCCAGACCCTTAAATTAGAAGCGTAGTGACGGGACACCACCCAAATATAACAAAAATAAACAAATTCTCCAAGGGAAAGTTGTCGTAACATAAAGTGCTTTTTTTAAAAATTTTATTAATTATAGGCAAAGTGCCCAAAGGAAAGAAAGACAGACTAGGCCTCCAAGGCCTCCAAGGGACAGCTATTTAGCCTAGAATATTGCATAAAAGCATGGTGTCAAATATCAGCCGATTCTAATATAATCGGCAATATCGTATTGGGTTTTGAGGTCAGTGATATGCTATTAACCCTATATTATAGGCCAATATCAGGCCAATATTGCCGATATTGGCGGATATTGAAAACTAAAAAAACCATTGGCCAATAACGATACCGAGATTTTAAATCATGTGTAAAAGTGCATAAAGAGCTACTTTTAGTTATCGTCAGGCATAACTTTTGAAAACTGAAACCAATATGTTTAAGTAACTTGTACAAGCTACGTATACTGCTCTAGGGCTCAGATTACTATAGCCTTTAAAGTTTACATGCAAGCGTAAAGTGATCCAAGGAGAGGTAAACAAGGTTTCTCATATTCAGCAACTTCAAACAAGAAGGGTCTCCATTTTTACAAATTGGGATGTGACCAAAAGGATTCTTCAGTTAAATTGTAGATTTCCTTCATCGTGAGAACGTATTCCTCCAGATCCATATTGGGGCTGTTTGGATTTAGGGAATTGGGTGAAAGTGAGGAAGTGGGAAGTGTCTTTTCTCATTTCCGCTATTCATCCAAACACCGGAAAAGGAAAATGGAAAAAGTTCTTTTCCTTCTCTCTTTTCTCCTTTACACAACGTTTTCCTCACTTCCAGAGTGCTACAGTTAATTTTTGTGGTCATGTAAATCTCATTTGTAATAAGTTGTAGCACAAAACAGTTAATTTTTTGCTCATGTAAATCTCACTTGCATTCTAATTACAGTCTAATTTTTATTTTTCTTAATTAATTTTTAATTTAATATTATTTTGCAGTCAACTTTGTAGTCAACTTTTCCACTTTCACATCCACATTACTATCCAAACACCAGAAAAGACATAACATTTTCCAAACCACACTTCCCAACAACATCCAAACACTAAAAAACTTACTAACCAATTCCCAAGTTCCAAAGGGAACTATTACCACTTCCTCACTTCTTCACTTCCTCACTTCCACCCTTAACCAAATAGGCCCATTATCACAAGGTCCGCTATCAATTCTCTCTCATCAGCATACATCATTTTTGGAGTTTAACTAATGTTTTATCAGAAGAACGCTAATCTAATATTAGACACATCTGCAAATTTTATTGACATACACTGAGGATACCTTCATTAACTGCCATGGCAATATTTGGATGGAGCATACTTTTGACAATGAAGAAAACATATGAACTTCCTGATAATATATTGAAAGAATCCTTCAAATCATGTGCACAAAATTCAAGTAAAGCATACCCAGTGCAGTAGTTTCTTGGGAGGTAAACATCCCTAACAGGTCCAAAGCGTTCAATGGGACTCTAAGATCCTCTGGCCTGCACAAACAAACACAATGGGAAAAGAAAATAAATTTATATTCATCATCAATGAAGAAATGGAAGTAGTAATAAATCAAACTAAAAGACACGTCTTTAATAATCGCAAACACACCCAATTAGTTTTATGTTGTAGCCCATAGTATGTTATGTTGTTATGCTGCGTAACTTGTAGATTTCTCCCTCCAGCACTATTAAGACCCACCTCCAGTGTTAAATTAGCAACTATCAAATCCTGGATTTAGTAAAAAGTTTTGTAAATTCCATAAAACTATATATTTACACAAATTTGACAATAACATAGATAGCTGCCACTAAAAATGAAACCTAACTCAACAAACTCAGAAAAACAACAAGTTTATGTTAACTTTTAGCTAATCATAATAAAATTAAAAATCCTTTAACTACGAGGAAGCTAGGCATGAATATTCTTAGAAATGCAACAAAGAATCAATATCTTTATTAAAATTAAAGTGAAGCAATTTGCACATGTCATTTCTTATTTGCGTTGCGGAAATGGATCTAGTAACCAGACAGTTTTAGTTTTCAGAACATGAATAGTCTGTGATGACATATATTACTTAAAAAGTTTGATCAATTGTTTTATTTGTGCTTAACCAGACAGACTCGATTCCACATGCTAAGAAATTATCTTGCTTTTACTGAATGATAATGGATGAAAAACCTGAATGAATAAGGAATCTAAGTGATCAACAAGTAAGCTATAATGCTAGAGGAATGTCATCTCCTGTATCATATGATTCATCTCATAATCTCTGCAGGAGCTTTCAATCAAGCAAAACATCCATGGTAACTACTTCATTCTTAAATTCATATTCAAAAAAGGTAAAAGTTTTCCTTCAGGCTTCTTTTTGTTTTCTTTTCTTATAAGGCAAGACATGCACCCCATACGTTTTCCAGCTATAAACAAAACAGAATTGTTTCGTTATTCATAAATCAGCTGCCTACAACTTGATGCATTGCAATATAAGTTTTGCAAACATTTGTTATGATATAACTGAACCACATCTCAATATATCAGGCGCAAAAACTCATAAATACTTCCTGGAAAGCATTTAATAAAGTAGAATTAAGTGTCCTCTGGCTACACTTTCATCGAACACCCACAATCCAGTACAACCTACCCTCTATCTTCTATTTACACAAAAATCATATGGTTCCCCTTTCCTCCTGACCAGCTCCCGTTACTGCCCAATGCCCACAATTGGCTAATCGATTCTCATCTTCCTCTCTAGTGCTTTGCATGCTCTTCTCGGCACAAGTATAGATATTCCACTCCCTCCTTTCTTCTTAATATTTTCCAATGTTGCAGCCACATTAATGAAGTTATTAAAGGTAAACTTGGAATGAAGGATTTGTTCTTTGTTGTGGTAAGTGTTGAAGAGCAAAGCCAGCATGAGACATCAGAATTGATAAACTCAAAACAGAAGGAATGAGTTCTTACTAAATAATCAATTAAAAAGAAAAACACTCCAGAAAAGTTCAAGCATTCATGATCTGATGAGGAGGTTATTAGGATACACTTTACCGGTTATTAATAATGTTGTTAATTGTTGAATTTCTACCTTCAAGTTCTTTATTTATGTCGTACAGTAGGTAGAAATTTCAACCGAAATCAGAGCTGATGGTATAAACAAACTTGCTCTTAAGTTTTGTTATGCCTCCAAGTCACCAGAAACTTGTCTAAGTTTTGCTATGCCTAAACCTCCAAGAACACATATTATTTCTTCTTCTTTCTAATCATATAGAAATCTACAGAAGACTGCATCTATAAACCAACTATTCTACTATCATACAATCTTCAACAAAGAATGAAATAAAAGGAAAAGATTCTATGACTGAATCTTTATAGCATTATGGATGATATAAATGAAACGGATGCAAGTCTTGTTAATAGCATTGGAAACAAATATAAAATTAAAAATGTCAGAATAATTAATTGCAAGCCTTGTCCTTCTAAGCATCATTCCCTTTTAAAATAAAATCCATTTGTAGAATTGGGAAGGGTAATAAAAGCACATCATCAACTTGTTATATTCCCTCTATTTCCGTCAGGATCTATTTTAAGAAAAGATGGAATCAGAGCAAAACATATAAAGGTAAAGCATGTCACAATATCAAAGCAGGAATCAAACCCAACTATATGAGAGGAAGAGGGGGAACCCAAACCTTATTGAAAAAATTGACTCTGCATGAGTCTAAAATATAACTTCACCTTGAAAACCAATCACAATACAACTTCCAAACAACAGTACTTGAAAGAACAACATGCACATCGCAAAATAAACCATAAGACTAACTGACAAGTGAGATAAAAAGAACAGAGCCCTGCCTTATGAAAGAAACACACTATATGACTCAACAGTCACAACGTTCCCTTGAAAAACAATTTGATCCATAGCATCAACAAAGCACATGAAAAGATTTAGGCACATTGGTGAAACAAAATGCTTACATCAAGTAATGTGCTAATCTCTTGCGCATCAAAATTTTAACTTAGAAACCGGTTTACACTGGAAACTATGGTGTCACTACAACTTACAATCAAAAAAGAATAGCCCGGGAAAAGAGGTACGGTATGGTACCCTAACTCTAACAATTAAGCAATGTGAAACTAAGAAGAATAAGGAATTGAGGCCTTAGCGGTGACAATTGTCAAGCATGACAACCTTAATAAGAATACTAGGAGTCATAACAGAGAAAAGCTTTTGTGTCATCATGCCCCTACCCATCAAAAAGTTGAGGGCTTCAAGAAAAACCTCATTTGGACCAGCTCTTCAAAAGAAGCCTCTCTCCGTCATCTCCGCTATTGAGGCCCAATCTCCACCTTAGGACCAAATTGCTTGACATTTGTAGATCCATGTGATTCCAAGACCTCATTTTCATCAATAAAATACAGCTGAATGGAGAATTTATTGCAACAAACTAATTTAGGTCTTGTTCACAAGAATCCTGAGCTAGGCATAGTGCGGCTTCCCAAATCGGTTAACCCACCAAGTGTACTATAGGTATACCAAGTATTCATCATGGAGGAAAGAGTAATTGCAGTTGGTGTCATTTCTTGAAATGCACATACAATCTGGCATTCTATAACTAACTGATTCCAAACAATTAGAACAAGTAGAGGCAATTGCTATGGATAAACCTAGGGAAGTAAGGCAAAAGTTCAACCCTATCCATCATGTCTAACCTTGGCATTGATCAATCTTCGATTATAGAGAGAAGGAAAAAAGGATCACAAACAAACAGCAAGCGTAGCAGGGATGTTACAACAGTTTTACCATAAAGAACAACTTTATATTTTATACTGGGCCACTGGCAATGAACATAATTACAAAAACAATGATATGATCGCGGAGCAGACTACTGATAACAACCACTTCAGAGAATATAACAAACCCCCAATGGCCTGACCACGTGAAGGGGCAAAAAAACCAAACCCTATGAGAATCCACAATGCGCTACCACAACTTCCCACAATCACGACTTGACATGGATACTACAGATTTTCAACCGTGATTTAAAACGAACAATTTCACACCGGCAGCTAAAATCTTGGCATCAATTAAGCTGGACATTGGGGGGAAAGGTGGAACTTTAAACCCTAAATTTTAGCTCTTAAAGGAAGAAGGGATGAGACGAGGGGAATGAGGGGGGGAGAGAAATGGACCTGGCGTCTAGGGAGATGTTGCGGATGAGGAGGCCGGAGGGGGCGGAGCGGCGGTCTCCGAAGCCCCTACCGCCGCCGCGGGGCGGCGATCGCCGGGTCGTCGTAGCGTTTCCGACGAGGGGGGCTGCGGCTTACGCGACGAGGGCTGTAGCTCCTGCTCCGACTCCTGTATCGACTGCCCATTGCGCGCGCGAGAGAGAGAGAGAGAAACGAAAACCTAAAACAGGGGCGAAGGGGGTGTATGTAGGGATGGCTAATGGGGTGGGTCGACCGCTTCGCCCCGCCCCGTCCTGTGCGACCCGTTTGAGATGCACAGGACGAGTTGTGAGTCAATTCGCACCCGTCCCGTATAGGGACGGGTCAACCCGAATTGACCCATCCTTAGATCACGAGTCGAATTGAGTCGGGAAAAATTTTTCCCAACCCCTCCTCTTTCTTTTTTTTTTTTAAGTCCTATATTATTATACATGTGAGACGAGAAAATTAATTTCAGACACCTTTTTTTTTTTAGCCCTCAACAGGTCAAAAAATTGTCTATTGTGATAATTTGAAATTTTTAAAATAAAATTTGAGACGGGTCCAATCGTCTCGGTGAATCTGGGTAACGAATCGGGTTCCTTTCGTTTGGATCTGTTACGAGACGGGTTCAACCCGTCTCGTAACGGATTCGTTAGCTAACGGACGAATCAACCCGATTCGTTCCGTTAGCCATCCCTAATGTATGGCTTACTTTCTTAAAGGCACAGATACTGACAGAGATTGACTAAGGCACACGTCAGAGCAGTGAGCAGTGCACTTACAAAATTAACTAATACACGTATAATTTTTTTAAAAATATTCTCAAAATCTCTCCCTCCCACTCCCCCTCCCCTCCTCCTGATGTAGTTGTTTCGGGCTGCTGTGAGGAAAGGGGAGGGCAAAGGACGAGGGAGGACAGGGCAACATAATCATCTGGCTCATCTCCGGTCTCTTCCTCACTAGTATCCTCGGCGGCAGCTGCTTTCTCTCACCTCTACATCGCTCTTCCTGCAACCAAGATCACCTCTTGGTTCCTTATCGCTAGGATAGTCCTCATTGGTATCCCTTGGGCGTTTTGGATTTTCGTCTGAGTCTACCGCTCCATCGCAAGAAACATCTCACGCAGCACTGCTGACTGGCCCTCATTCAGGGCTGTCGTGACGGCCCCGGCCAATGGGTCGAAGGCTCCAGCAATGGGGCTGAATCGCCAGTTGAATCCCCTGGGGAAGCCAGGAGAGTGAGGTTAAGGAACAAGGGGCTGGTGGGCTGGTGGGGCACGAGGGGACATAGGATCCTTGCAGGCCGCGAGAGTGTCTGCCCCGTACGGCGAAGAATCGTCAGACATGTCTTGGGAGAGCCAAAAGCTATTAACTCAATCAATGTCTTAGTTCTTGAAGAAGAAGTGCATGATTGTTTTCTTCTCTCTAACCTACTTTTTAGAGATCAAAGAAAAGGAGGTCGAAGAAGACGGTGGAGGAAGAATGAGGAAGAAGGAGAGGCATTTTGGACTATTCTCTGGGATAAAAGTGTCTAAAAAAATAATGACACTCTTTGTAATTTTTTATGCGTGTTTTAATCATTTTTGTGTGCCAGTGTCCATGCCTCTTTCTTAATGGCACCTTAAACTTTTTTGGTTTTTCAAAAAAAATCTTTAACTTTCAAAATCTCAAAATATTTTCTTCAACTATCTTTTTCTAATTTTAGCTCATAACAGTGTTAACGGCAAGTTGAAAATTACTTTACTGCCCCTCCCTTCAACAAAGAAATATGTGCAAAATATGAAATGAACTAAGGGTACTTTCATCATAAAATAGACCGTGAAAATCATGTGACCAGCAGGCAGACGAACAATTAACGGAGTTAACAAATGAGCATTTTTTGGGAATTTCAAAATAGCTCAGAGGGTTATTTTGGGATTTTAAAAATTGAGGAAGGTTTTTTTTGGTAAAACTATGAAATTTTAAAGGGGTAATAAGAAAATAAGCCATTCTTCAAAAAACAAAACAAATAACCCTCATTTTGCAATTTCAACAGTGGCAAGGTAAGAATTGAAGATAAAATAAATTATAGCTACAATTACCCCTTAGCATGTGACCAACTTTAATCTCTCTAATCATTTTTGGTTAAGTACAGGCACAAACTCTTGCCTGCCCACAACTAGCCCAATCAGCCCAAGTCCCACCCATAACCCGACCTAGCTTTATCTGTCCCTTTTGAATCACTCTCTATTTTAAGTTTAGGAGAAACCCTAAGGCTCTCTTTTTTTTTCCTTTAAAATTTTAGAGACAACAAGATTCAAGCGGACAAGACTCTCTCTTCTTGATCAGTCACTAATATTGCTTAATTATTGTCATATTTTCATATTTATTGTTTAATAAGGTCTGCTTTGATTATCTTTTTGTCTAGTTATTTGCAAGGCCTTTATTAAAGGAGAAGAGAGAGAAAACGAGCCCACTAAAGTTCAGATTAAATTAAGATCAAGGATTAGGGCAATTGTCAGGTGAAGATTAGAGCAAATCAAAGAGATAACACCAAATAAAAATCGATTAAAATTAGATTTTGATGTATCCATTTCGGTTAGCTGAAAATCAACAGTGATATAGATGAATTCAGAGCCCAAACTGAAAAATCAATCAAGAGATAAAGGATGTTCGAGAGACCATAGGCTCGCACACCCTAAATATGGCCACCACATCCAGGCCGCGAAAACGGCAAATGCCGTGTTTTCCGCCGCATTACAGTTGAGATACGATGAACGTTTGCTCCCTTATCTTCAGACGCTCTCCTCCTTTCCATTTTTGCTATAAATACCTGCAAATTCTAAGGCCAGAATGAACGATTCAGCAGAGATCATAGGCTGGGCTATTTTGTAGTTTGTAGCTTAGGATTTTAGTTTTCTTTTAAATAATTTTTGTTTTTCTTATATAATTGAAAGGAGAGGAAAGTTTCATAGAGGAATAAGAGTAAGGCTTGTACTGAGGGTATCACTGGTGTAAGTTATTCTTTTCTTTCATTTTTATTTGAATCGAATCAAAGTTACGGTTTTATGTTCTTCTTCTTCTCTTACTCTTCTTCTACCGGTTTTTAAGGATAATCCAAATGAAACCTATAGCATCGAACATGCCTTATCATTACAAGTGACCTTAATGGCTTATGGTGATAAATAGCCGTTTTTATTTATTTTCTGCTCGCTTTTGAATCATAGTTTAAGTCTGGGAACGGGAAAGATCCTATTTGTTATACTTTTCTCACCTTCAAGACGAGATAAGTTTTTGCCAAGGATTCAAGGTAAGTCATCAACCGGATGAGGTAAGTAAGTATTTTAGGGTTTTTTTCTTTTCTTTTAATCATTAGTTTAGTTCACCGTCATCACCAACTCTCCTCTATTTACTATTTTCACTTTCTTTGTATAAACTCATTTTCCAATTTCTGCACCTTATTTAGTCTACCATCTTCTTCTAAACTTAACATAGATTCTTTTTCCTTTTCTTTACAAGAAAAAAAAGAACTTTTAACCATCTTTAGTAAACTAAAAGAGAACTTACTGAAAGCTTCATCGCAAGTCTCTCCTTGTGGATCACAACCCGCATAGTCACTTGTTATCGCCGTAGATTTGAGCACCTTACACTTTCTTATCTTCGCTCCTAATTCTGTATTTTTGTGCGCAGGTTTACCTCGATCACTCTTCATAGTTGATGATTCAGTTACTAAGGCGCCAAAAGATCTTGTGATCATGCCTCTCCGTTGTCGACAAAGATGTTCAATTTGTTATTCGGGATTGTTTGATTAATATTGTTGCTGCTTTTTAAGAACTATATTTTATTTTGAAAAGAGAGATGGTTGGTCATTGCACAACATCTTTTTTGGTTTTAGTCGTTGTTTGTCATGTTCTTGCCTGACAAAGATGTAAAACGTCTTTATTTATTGCTTAGGTTCATTAGTTATCATAACATTAGAAATGATTGATTTATTTATATTCATAAGAAAATAAAAAAAACTTGATAGTTCCTTCAAACATTTTGATTGTGATGTAAGTTTCATATCAGATTTGTGGACTTCAATCAAAAGCTTAAATATTTGGTTCTTACTAATAGTTACTTTGATAATATATTTGTCTTAAATAAGAAGTTGGAACTTCAAAGAAAATATTTTTTCTCATACATTTTTTGTTCTTGACATTGTACTTAAAAATTGGTTTATTGAAAGAAATTTGTATTGGAAATTGTTTGCCTCAATCTTGACAATTGTATTTGTATTTTAAAGAAATTTCATAGGGGAAGTTTTTTAATGGCGAATGTATGCACATAAGGTGGTGTCGTGCATGTGTTTTATGTTGCTCGCGCCTTGACAAAACTATGAGGAACCTCAACTAGCAGAGAGAGATGCACAGGAGAAGTACCCAAGAGACAAGAACGAATAAACAAGAGAGAAAAAAAACACAATATTGAACGAGGTTCGGCAATTTTACCTACGTCCTCAGGGCAAGGGAGAGAGATCTCATTGATTCAATGATCAATTACAAGTTTTTCGAGAGATACAATTCATGGGAGTTACAACCCTTTATTTATAACCAGAGAATCCCAGGGTTTTAAGAAACCACAATTAGATTTGACTCCTTTTTAGAAACGAAGTTCGTATCCCAACAGAAGAAGCAGATTCGCCTATCGGTCGGCCAGTCTAGTTGACCGACCTCTTCCTTTGATTAACTGCTGCCAACAGAAACCTCATGTATGCCTGTCGGTCGACCAGTCCGGTCACTGAGCTGGTGTCGTGCACGTTGTGCATGCCGATCGACCGGGTGGTCGGCCGGCCTATGTTCTGGCCTGCAAATGGACTGCGTTCTCGCTCCTTTGAACTTCGATCTCTGCACTATTTCTTCCGATGAGTTAAAAAAACTCTACCATTAAGTTTTTATCTCCTCTCCCTACAATTCTCCACCTCGATGAAGATTTCTCAAATCCGATCCGAACTCAACTCAGTACATATTGACTCGAAAGGGGCTGCACCTATGTGGCTGTCTATGTACCTTGCCTAAGGATCAAGTCATTCGTAGTTCATCCAAACGAGCTCCACCGAGCTCAAGCAACTGGAAGGATATGGAGCAACTCTTTACAATGTGTAAATTTCACTCCTGAAACTATCTTGGTAAGCATATCAACGAGATTCTCTTTTGTGTTAACATTTTGTGACCTAATGCCACCTTCCTCCAGAATCTCCCGAACACAGTGGAACCTGACGTCAATGTGCTTCATCCTTGCATGGTTCTTCGCTAAATAGATAGCACTCATGCTATCACAGTTGATTTTCAATAGATCTTGATCAATCTCTAAGTCATCGAGCAACCCTTGAAGTCATATTGCCTCTTTCATAGCCTCCGTCATGCCCATATACTTGGCATCTGTAGTAGATAATGCAACGGTAGACTATAGAATAGAGTGCCAACTCACCGGTGCTTGAGACAATGTAAACACATGTCCCGTTTAGACCGACATTTGTCAAGATCTCCTGCATAATCGGAATTAATATGTCTGACACACTCTTACTTACCTGTATAATCCTTCTCAAATGATAAACCAACACCTATGGTACCTTTGACGTACCGTAGAACCCACTTTGTTGCCTCTCAATAACCCCTACCGGGATCATGCATGTACTGCTAATCATCGAGACAGCTTGTGACAAATCTGGCCCTATACATACCATTGCATACATTAAACAACCAACCGTGCTAGAATACGGCACGCGAGTCATGTATTCACATTCTTCAACAGTAGTAGGAGACATAATGACTTTTAACTTGAAACGAGGAGCCAATGGTGTGCATACAGATTTCAAATCACTGTTGATGTTGAACCTCTGAAGTATCTTCTGCAGATACACATTCTCTGTCAAGCTAACCTTACTACTCCTTCGGTCTCGCTCAATCTCCATGCCTAGCACCTTCTTCGCTTCACCAATATCCTTCATCTCAAACTCAGAAAAAAGTCTTTCTTCAATTTATCTATTGCGGATCTGCTCTTAAAAGTTATGAGCATATCATCTACATACAACAGTACATATATGTACTCTCCTCCAGGTAGCTTATTGTAATACATACACGGGTCATAATGGCTGTGTGTGTACCTTTTACCCTTTATAAAGCTGTTGAAACGCTTGTACTACTGTCTAAGAGACTGCTTTAATTCATACAACGATTTCTTCAGCTTGCATGCCATATTTCTCCTTTCCTACAGTTGAACCCCATCGGTTGAGACATATAGATCTCCTCATCAAGATCGCCATAGAGAAAGGCGGTCTTCACATCGAGCTGGTCAAGGACCAACTCATACTGTACTACCAACGCCAGCAAAATCTGAATCGACGAGTGTTTTACAATATGTGAGAATACCTCATTGTAATCATGCATTCTCGTTGTGCGTAATCTTTACCTACTAATCTGACTTTACAGCGTACAGTACCACCTTTGAGAGATCTCTGTTTTCTTCGCATATACCCACTTACAGTCAATTGTCTTTTTTTCCCTTAGGCAACTCTGTCAGTTCCCAAGTGTTTGTTCTTGTATAGAGAACTCATCTCTTCTGCCATGGCATCCTTCCACATCTTGAACTCTGAACTGATTTCAGCTTCCCTATATGTAGATGGGATTGTCACTTCAACGACTGGGAGAACATAGGCCATAATCATATCTATAGTGAGTCAACTAGGCTTACGTGAATTTTTTCTGGTTCTTTCAACTGCAATGGATCCATGGACATCACTCATAACATGTCCTTGATCCTCATTATCATTAGTATCCTGATCGGCTACATAATCACTACCCTGTATCACCGTGGTTATGATCTCCAATGATACTGATTTTTCTAAGACGGTGAAGTAACATCACTCTCCGCCTGCTGCGATACCCCTTTGGTCTTCTCAATCTCTACCTGCTGAGAGATTGTAAGTTTTCAACACTGAAGTCTCGTCAAATGTGACATCTTTGCTGAGGTAAACTTTTTATCCTTAGGTCCCAAATCTTGTAGCCTTTTATTCCTCTCTTGAATCCTACGAAAACACCTTTCTTCGCTCTTTGGTCTAACTTGTCTTCCTTAACATGGTAGTAGCCAGACACCCAAATACCCTTAGTAAATCATAATCCTGAGCAGCTTTCTCTGACCAAACTTTTAGAAGAGTTTTACCTTCTATCACAGACGAAGGCAATCTGTTAACGATAGCAAGCATATGCCAAAGCCTCAGCCCAAAAATTCTTTGATAATCCAGTATTGGATAACATACATAGATCTTCTCTAGCAATGTCTTATTCATCCTTTCAGCTACCCCATTTTGTTGCGGTGTTTTCCTTACTGTGAAGTGTCCTACTATGCCCTCACCACGACATAACTTTAGAAAAGGATCACTCTTATACTCACCTCCATTATCTGACTGGAGCACCTTGATATTCCTTCCCGTGCTTTTCTCCATATTTTTCTTCCACTCCACAAACAATTCTAAGACTTTCCCTTTGTGCTCATGGTATAAACTGATTATCACACTCGTCTCATCTGGTCTACGGTCACACGCCTATTTGCGGGAGCGGATATTTTCACCCCAAAATGTGTTTGAAGCACCCCACTTAAAACTCTAAATCTTGAATTACCCTTTTACCCCAATATAAATTGACTGATATACCCATCAGTTTTAATTACATAAAAAATAAAATTGATGAAGGCACCCCAACCTTATGAAGGCACCCTCACTACAAGTGATTAAGGCACCATCCCATCTTCTTCCTTCTTCACCCCCCAATTTTCAAACCCTAAAAAAATTTACCCAGTCTCACACTTAAAATCATCCTATATTTTGTCGTGGGCGTTAATGAAAATCAACTAACAACTCCGGAGCTTGCCAACACCGAGAAGGTTAGTTTTGACCGATTAAAATTGCCCAAAACATAAATTTTGTGGAATGGGTTTCGTCTACGTTCGGCTCTCGACCGCCAAACAGATAACATATGTTTGGTGGTTTACGACCGAACATATGATATTCGTTCGGCGTATAACAAGCAAACATAGAATTACAACAAATATTGTAATTCTCCGTTTGGTTGGTATCCACCGAACAGAGACTATCCTCTTCGGTTAGTCTCGGCTGACGTGAGCTCTTTGTTTGGTGGTCTCGGCTGAACAGAGACTTAATGTTCGGTCGTGCTTAACCGAATAGAGAGCTCTCATTTTTTTTATCCGACCTGTGTTTTTCATATGAACCATTTGCAGGAGCAGACTTCTTCCCAATATAGCAATATTGGTGCTGAGCTTATAAGAGTTGATTATGGTGAAGACTTCACCACATATGAGATTTTAAAAGTCGAGAGACTTTGATAAAATTAGCTTAAGAAGTTGCAATGGTACAGGGATTTTTCCTCGTTGTCAGAGATCCAATGTCTCTAAAACGCGAAAAAATAGAAGGATACTCTTAATTTGTGATAGAGAGAGAACTTATAGAGATAGGATATGAATGCTCAAGATAAAAAGGGGACAAAGAGTACAGGAATAAGAAATGTGATTGTCCATTCCTACTTAAGGGCAAGGAGTTGTCCAATATACCTGGGTGGGTTCTTATGGTTGTATGTGATATTCATAACCATTTTTCAGCCAAAAATTTGAAAGGATATTCCTTCGCCGGTAGACTTTCAAAAGAAGAAGAGAACTCGGTTGTACATTTGTTGAAGACTCTTGTTCGACCAAGAGATATTTTGAATACATTGAAACAAATAAACAATCTCAATGTGAGCACATTGAGGACAATATACAATGCAATACATAAGTTTAAAGTCATGGAGTATGCCGAAAGGTCACAAATGTAGCAACTACTGATTGAGATTCACAAGTGTTGTCCTGATACAGACACTGTGAAAGATATAGTTTGGGCTCACCCGGCTAGCATTAATTTGTTGCATGCATTTTTCCCGTGTCTTGATGTAACACCCCAACCTACAAGTACGGGGACACTACGGTGACGTACATATGCAGGACGAAAATACCCTCACGTACGTACGTTAAGCCATAGTACATGGAATAAACACAATATACACAATTGTTCCAGTATTAAATAAGTACAAGAATACATGCAAAAAAGGGTCAGTGATCATGATATATATATATAATATATATATATATATATATAGAAATATGGATACATAAGGGAAGAAAGACTAAATAATAAAGATACCTGCGAATAGTATCGATGATAGTCTCCTACGTGTAACCAGTGAAATTTCTGATACTACTATATCTCATATTTTCAACCTGAGTACGCAAGCATAGGGTCGTCAGCAAGCGACCTAGTGAGTGGTAAAAAGAAGAAAATAGTAATATATACTATAATAGTACAATCACAATAATAATAATTAATATATGTTTAAATATTGGTGATACAATATTATGATAATAACAATCGGGAGAAATACACAAGTGTCATATTTTAACATCATCAATACCAACATATTGTAACAGTGTCATTATCACAGTAGTATCCAATTTCATATTATTACTATTAGTTTATATGTCCAGGCAGTGCTACCAAATATAATAGGTAAGTCACTTAGGAGGATTATGCTACTACAATCATAGAGTTATAACATTTATATAGATTATACACAATAAACATTATATGATACAGTATTAAGTGTTTCTAATTACATCAATGTGTATAAGTAACATGTAGCAGTTTTAATGATTTTATATTTCTTGTTTAATCTATTAAATACAGTAGCATAATAGTGTCACGATGAATATGAACATGTAGATATGAAGTATGCAGAATACTTTACTACAATTTAGTGATTATACAGTAATAGTGTCTACATGGTATACATGAACATAATACATGGAATGCAGAGTATACGTATACATGAATAGTGTGTTGACACATGAAATGTAACAAGTATCAGGAAGTGTAACAAGTTACACAGGTGACATGATAGTGGATAAAATATCAGGAATAGTAACAAGTACAAGTGAACAGTAACATACATGTATCGGGCAAGTCATTTTATCTATACAATAGTAACAATCAGTACCACCTGGTATTTTAATCAATCTCGTCTAATGTTCCATACCACTGGCAGTTCATACCGGAGCCCGCATTCCGGCCGAACTTATCCGGACATGGCATACATGTACCATTATCCGAACGAGAGAGTGACCAAATAACAAATGTTTCTAACGCTACCATCATTGGATTATTAAATATATCATGTACTGGGTCTGAATAACAAGTGCACTGAGGATGCCTCCATCACGCCAACACCCCGCGATGTGAGATTCTAGAAGTGGCCTCTACGGATTCAAGAGGTGGCCCTCATCGTGTATGTGGTGTGACATTTTGTTCCCTGTGGCACTTAGTTCCACATACCATGTGCCAGACACCAGCATGACCATGCATATAACGAGAATACATGATAATCAGAATACTGAGTCTGATCAGTAACAATATTTATAATAAGAGCACCGGAGACATCCTTGTCACCCAACACCAGGCGGGTGGCCCCCACGGATGAAAGAGGTGGCCCCACCACATATAGGTGTGATGTGGCACTTTGCTCCGTGTGGCACTTAGTTCCACACATGTTCCATCGGACGTTGGCGTGATTGTGCTAATAACTGGTATACCAGAATACAAATATGCTTGCTGTTAATAATATTTATACATGTAACAAGTTAACATGATTTTTATCAGTAATGCAGTTACATGAACAAGTATACAAAGTAACAAGAGTACATGAATATTCAGATAACAGTAATCTAAGTAACAAACTTGAATATTCAAATAACAATAATCCAGGTAACAGGAGCAATGAGCCATGCAGCAGAGATACAGGAACAATTAATGCATGTACACGGATGAATCCATGCGATGCGTACATGTAACAATAGTGTAGAGTACCTATGTAATGGTGATACAAGTACTAGAAAGCACAAGTGTAGTGTATCAATGTAATCAGTGATACAAATATATGAAATAATAATGTTCAGTGTAACTAGTGTCTATATGAAATAGCAGTGTTCAGAGTACTTGAGTGTTAATGTAACGTTGATACTAACACATAGAATAACAGTGTCTGTATAACAATGATACTAGTACATGAAATAATGGTGTCGAGTATCTATGTAACAGTAATAGTGTATAATAGATAAAGTATTCAAGCATCAGTGTACATGTAACATTATTTGTGTAACTATAATAGATGTGCATAAAATGACAATGTCTTGTGTAATAGATATAACAAGAACATGTGAAATAGATGTGTGTGTATATATGCATATAAGTATTTATCAGTATTATTATGATTATGATCGATTTCACAAGTGAATTATTTATGAGTTCCTATTTTCAAACTCTTCACAACCATTTAAATCATTATTATAGTATTTGTTAATCTGAATTTTTATTAATTGACCGTCTAATATAATCACCTATATTTTATATTAAATCATGAAACAAATTAAAATATTCTTTTATCGATTATGTTTAATAAAACATCATGTTTATTCTTATTACAATGATTTTCTGATAAATACAAGTTATTAATTAATATTTACAGTGATTTACCCATAATCAAGATTTATTAAATAAAACAATCAATCAATTTATTAAACATGTATAAATATAAGTTATAAAAGAAAAACACTCATTGAACTGACATGGGAGTGCAGCTCTCTTTCTTACAATCACAACCACTTCAGAATTTTCTAAATCAGACTCTAGATGCTCCCGATACTGCCCGAATACTAAAATCATTTAAATGAATTAGGTATGTAATTTAAAGGGGTCTAAAATGAAATAAATTTATTTAACAGGGGTTTTCTGAAATTTTACCTTTAATAAGTTTTGGATGCGGGTTTGGGTTGCCCACGGGTCGAGTTTAGATCCAATAATAAGACTCAATTAGCTTAAGTTATTGGGTAAATGGGTTAGTGGGTTTATGGGGTTAGGTTTATTGGGTTAACGGGTTTGAATATTTGGGTTAAAAGGTTTGGATTCGGGTTGGGTTTACAACCCGTTATAGGTTGTGAACCCATAACAACAATGACGACAACAGTTGCATTGTGAACCCATAACAACGACGGCAACAGCAGCAGAGCAACTGCTGCTGCTGCGCACGCTGTGGCCGACCAGCTCAGCTGGATGACGGTGAGCGAGACCCGCCGGCTATGAGTCTAGCCGCCAGCGGTGGTCACACACACACACAGAGAGTAATTGGAAGAAGAATGAGGAGAATGAGAAGAGGTGGAAGAAGAAGAGAAAGGGGAGCGGCCGGCTGCCTAGGCCGGCCGCGGGGGGCGCTGCCCAGGTGACCGGCGGCCGGCCACGGGCAGTAGGTTAGGCCCGTTGGCGTGGAACAGAAAGAGGGGGAGAGAGATAGTGAGGAAGAGAGAAGAGAGAGAGAGAGTTAGGGTGAGAGAGTCGAAGAGAAAGTAAGAGAGAGAGTTAGGGAAGAGAGAGAGAGGGTTTTATTTAGAGGAGAGAGAGGCGCAGAAAACTGGAGAAGAAAGGGGAAAAAAGAAGGTAAGGATTATAATATTATTTAATTAATATAATTTAAATAAGTTAAAATTTGACTAGTTCCAAATGATTCCCAAAAATTTTATGAACAGAGAATATTACACAGAGGAGGAATGTGAATTCGGATTCTAAAAATTCTATCTGGTTTGCAAGTTAAAAATCCTGAAATGTATCGCCGATATTGGGTCACACCGGCTTGGCCGGACTTTTGATGAATTTAGAAAAATCTCAAAAAATGTGCCAAGGTAGAAAATATAATTTTGAAGAACAATATGAAAGCGGATTCCAAAACCTCAACTCTGTTTGTGAATTAAAAATCGTAGAGCTGATTATCGGTATCGGTCGACGCCGAATACTGAGATTTTCCAAAATAATTCAGAAAAATTCTAGCAAAATTTGAAAACTCTAAAATATTAAAAATAATATCTAAAACTGAAATCGGCTCAATCTGACTATCAGAAAAGTCCAATCAACTTGTAGTCCGTATAGAGTACTGATACTTTGAAACGTACAATTAGGATCGGGGGGTTACACTTGATAATGGATTGCACATACAAAACCAACATGTATAGATTACTGTTGATGGAGATCGTTGGGTTACAAGTACTGAAATGACTTTCTCTATTGTATTTGCCTACATGGAAGCCGAACGAGTTCTATTTATATACAGATACATCAAAGTAAGGGACATCCACTACCCCCGATTCCATACAAGTGACACTCGAAACGATTTTCAATTGCTAATGGATGGGATGACGATTACGAGGAACGACTTCAGATATATTCAAATTTATTTAATAATGATGTTAATGTCCGTACAATTGAAATTGACTAAATTTTGGTTGTGTTATAATATTTAATGGATGGATTTCCTATCACTGAATCATTTGCTAAAAATTTTTTGGTTGGTTGTGTTGTCACATGTTGGCACAAGAAAAAATTTGGTTATGTTTGGTCGTGCACGACCGAGCAAAATCAACCTGCTCGACCGTGCACGGCCTAACAATTCCATATTGTTTGGCCGTGCATGACCGAACATAGTCAAATTGTTCGGCTCTGCACAACCGAACAGAATAACATTGTTCTGTCCTGCATAGCCGAACAAAGCTGTTTAATGCACACACATACACAATAATCAAAATCTTCCAAATATATATATATTTTTGATTACATAAAAATCGTTCAAACACGTTTATACGTGAAATCGTTCAAATACAAACATGTAATTTTGATTACATACCACATTTGAACATAAAAATCTATTCATGTCTAAATTTACTTCTATGCTCTTCCCTTCGTGCCTCCCTCTGAGTCCGCTCAGCCATTGCAGATGCCTCGGACTGGCCAGTCTCAACGCCATCAAGTGCATCAAACGTCTCATGCAATGTCCGGTATAGGATCGGCACAGTGTGTGGTCCAAATGGCCCCAGTTGGAGTATAGGTGCGAAAATCTCTCTAGCACGAGCTATTCGCTGCAATGAAAATATGCAATATGTTAATAAAATAATAATAAACGGGGTTAAAACAATTTATTTTTATATGTTTGATAGAAATAATGTATGTTACCTATGCAAGCACAATGGCATCGGCGTCTTCACCACGTGTATGACTAGGAGCCAAAGACCTATTAGACAGATTTTGTTTGATAGGATGAGGTATCTATTGAAATCAGTCTATATATCTGTCTACAGTGTCCCATTAATACCTCACTTCTACGCTCATTTCTGCACGTGATAGTGTATGAGATTGCTATCTGTCCTAGAAACTATCGCTCCGTGTGTAAAACACATGATATTTATTTGCGACCGACCCTCTTCAAACCTTCTCCGGACTAAGTGGCGAGGGCGGGATAATCTGGGGCCCCTATCAAATTGTCTAAGCATCCTTTCTACATGGTAGGATTCGAGTACATCGATGCACTTTAGAAGCCACTGAAAAAACAAATTAGATATAGTGGATGACGATTTCTGAAATCCTAGTATGGAATCCATACCACCTACAAATGAAAACAAGTATCATTAATATAAATTCTCATTAAAAAACATTACAATTATGTTTAACAATAACTTACCTCATGCGTCTGTAAGCAATCAAGTGACTCAACATATTGCTTGCAGGTTTTTCCAGTGAGCTGCTCGCCAATCCACGCCATACCCACATGCACGCTCACGGAAGATCATTTGTATAGCTCATGTTATGATGGGGACGCAAGCTGGAAAAGTGATCGTAGATCCATGCCTGCTGATCAAATTCATATAAAATATTATGCCCATAACTGTTTGAAAGGTTTAATAATACCTCCAGAAATAACAGATATCCAACAATCTGCTTAACTCTATCTCTTGAAGCATACCCTAGCTGCCTATACAAGTATGCTAATGCAGCAACTCCCTACACATAGGATGACACCTGACCGAGGGCCTCAAATAATTTTAGGTAGTCAATGGAAACCCTCCTTCACTCGTCACTGAAAAGGGTGCAGCCGACTAAATACAACAGATAAGCTATGGCAGCGTACTCAATACGTCTATCTGATGCAGAATCTGTGACATTGGACAACTTGGATCGGATCCATTCTAATCGAACTGAGCTACCCCGGATCATGCCTAACTCATCATCTATTTCTTGAGATGACATACCAAGTAAACTAACAAGCATTCCACGGGCATCAATTATTCTCCGAGGCATGTTCATAGAACTACTCATCACCGGTATACCCACACATGTGGGAACATCATCCAGTGTGATGGTCATTTCACCGAAATACATGTGAAAAGTATTCGTCTCCGGTTGCCACATAACAACCCTTTTTGCCCTTCGGTAGGAAATGCTTGTCAACCCTTGCAGTCCAGATGAATGAACATACGTAACAAAATGGTGATTCAGTGTGTTATTATCCCATTCCCAATTACTCAATTTTGCTGTATAAGAGATGCATTTTAGTGATTCTCTCTCCTGCATTTTTTTATTAGCACGATAACATCAACAGGGTTTCATCATATATTCAACTAAAAAAAACTTGAAATTATATTCTCACGTGGCCATTCCAGACGTATGTTGCATATGAGTTTTAAAACTCCGCAACAATGTTATATCAATCGGACACCCGAAAATGGCGCGATCAACTCTTCCGACACCTAATCTCTTTCGCTCTTCTCTGTTGGATCGTCCTCTATTTCAGGAATGATGGTAGACGAGGACTCACCTCATTTACGACGTCTTTCCGAGGCCGTATGACGGACTCTATAAGTGCCTGCAGTATCCATGCTTGCGATGAAGGAAAAATAAGATATAAATATTTTAAAAAAATTGTTCCGATTAGAATTATTACTGTTCGGTCAGAAACAACCGAACAAAAGAATTCTTTCAGCTCAGTCCGGTCGAACAGAAGTCATCTATTCGATCGGAGACGACCGAACAGTGTAACAGTTGTTCGGTCGTCGACCGCCAAACAACTTTTAAACTATTCGGTCGTCTTCGACCGAACAGACGCAAAAATCACCGCGAACCTATTGATCATTTTTATTTTTTTTGAGAAATTACATCTATAAACTCGAATTATTTTGAGTTTTGCCTACAAATATAATAGATTATAACTCCTAAAAGTGAAATACAACTCATCAAATTGAATAATTCAATCACATTTCATGAATTTGTGAAAAATCAAAAAATACCTACAGAACAGCTACTGCTGTGGCGTGTTGACGACGACTCTGAATTTGTCGACGGCGGTGGCGAACAACAAGAGAAGAGAAACAGAGAGAGCGGGAGAGAGAAATATTGTCTCTTGGGGGTGTAAAATGGGAATATTAGGGCGGCTTAGTCCACAGGGGTGCTTTAAACACATTCTGGGGTGAAAATATCCTTGCCCCCTGATTGCGCTCATCCCCACCGAGCCCTCATCACGTGCCTCCCCAAATCCTGACTGTCCACGTTGACGATCCTCTCCAAACCCCATCGGCCAATCAGAACGCACCGCCCAACTCTATATATTGCTCCCCAATCGTTCTCTCTCTCAAACAGCCCCAATTCAATCGTCCCTCTCCTCTCTGAAAGCTCGCTCTTTTACGCTCGTCTCGCTCGTTTACCAATCTCTCGATCGATCGAAGATGAGTTCTGCAGCGTCGACCAAAGGCGGCAGGGGCAAGCCCAAGAGCTCGAAGTCGGTCTCGCGGTCGAGCAAGGCGGGCCTCCAGTTCCCCGTCGGCAGGATCGCCAGGTTCTTGAAGGCCGGCAAGTACGCCGAGAGGGTCGGCGCCGGCGCTCCGGTGTATCTCTCCGCGGTTCTTGAGTACCTCGCTGCCGAGGTAATTGACTCGATGCTTCTAGAACTGGGGTTAGGATTAGTGCTTTGTTCTTCTTTACAAAATTTTCTTGTTTATGTTCAATGAGTTCAGATTGATTGCGACTGGGGTTAGGTTTAGGTGTTCTTAGGTGTTTTTATGATTGAGGTTCATTTTACTTATGTGATCATTGGAATTAGGGTTTGGAGCATTGATCTTTATGCCAAGTTCGGTCTATTTTGATCAGGTTATGAATTTTTGGTTAGGACTATGGGCATTGAGAATTTGTGCACGGTTAGGGTTTTCTGTGCACAGTAATCGTTATTTGGTAATTATTTAAGGTAGAATGGTGTGATCAAGTGAAAGTCAGGTCTGATTTTTTTTTTTTTAAAATTTGAGTTTCTTAAGTTGCTTTTGATTAAAGAGCAGTGCTTTTTTCAATTATGAGGGATTTTCCCTTCCATTCTAATGATTTGTCTGTTTTGATGCTTGCAGGTTTTGGAGTTGGCTGGCAATGCAGCAAGGGACAACAAGAAGAACAGGATTGTGCCAAGGCACATTCAGCTTGCAGTGAGGAATGATGAGGAGTTGAGCAAGCTTCTTGGTACTGTTACAATTGCTAATGGAGGAGTTTTACCCAACATTCATCAGACTCTGTTGCCCAAGAAGCAAGGAAAGGGGAAGGGAGAGATTGGGTCTGCGTCTCAGGAGTTCTAGTTTTGTTTCCCCCTTTTTGTTTCAAAGGTTTTAGCGAGAGGAATATATGGTATTGGTGTGGTTGGGCCTTTTCTTTTCTCTTTGGCTTTTGGTAGCCCTTTGACAAGTTGGGTGGTTTGGGCTTCTGTAATATTTTTTGGTGGTGGAATTAATACAATCATATTATAATGACTTGCTATCAATGAAGATGATGCTTTTTTGATCTGTAAATTTTGATTCAAGTGTGTGAAGCTGTCTTGTCTTTCTGCATTGTTTTTTTGTTACATTTCCTTTTTCGAAGTTAAATTGTGTGGGCATTTTGGCATTTGTTGCTGCAGCTGGTCAAAGAGTTGCATATTTCTTATCTCATTTAATCTTTGTTGTGTGGATTTTCTGATGGCTGCATTTTGATCTTATGCTTTGAACTTGTGATACCAGTTTGGTGCTACCATGAAGCTACCTTGCTTGAGTAATTGATCTCTTCCTAATGATTGTGAAAGTTTAATTGGGAATTTGTTC
This sequence comes from Agave tequilana, assembly GCA_038442645.1. Taxonomy (NCBI): domain Eukaryota; kingdom Viridiplantae; phylum Streptophyta; class Magnoliopsida; order Asparagales; family Asparagaceae; genus Agave; species Agave tequilana. Next base: position 37,020 of record JAVJIF010005580.1, read on the forward strand.
TCCTCTTTGATGATTGTAATTTTTTCTTTCTTTTTTGTTGGCTAATTTCTTGTAGTAATCACGCCTTTTATATATATATATATATCAAAATTGAACCAGGGAGGTTTTCATGCGGCTCCTTCACAAATTGTGTACTTTGTTTGTCTTCACTCTTTCGCTCTCCGCCTCTCCCTCTCTTGCTTTTTGCGTTTGTCTTCAGTCTCGCACTCTCTGTCTCTCCCCCTCTTGCTGATCCGTCACCCACCAACTGCCCTTGTCCCCCTCCCCCCTCTGCGCCAACCCCCCACCCCCCCCCCCCCCCTCTCTCTCTCTCTCACACACACACACACACACACACACCCCACTCTTGTTGGTTGGTTTCTCACCACTCGACGTGGTGTACTAGTTTTTATTTGATTCTTTTCAGGGTGCGAGAAAGTAAAACAACTTAGTAGTCATCTGATTTTTGCTATTGTCATTGCGTGTATTCACTGGTAAGTGAAGTTGCTTATTTTCTCTCTGGTTATCATCTTATTATACTGCTCCTCTTTGTGTTTCTTTTTCTTAAGGTTGGTCTTGTCTGTTCTATTTGTGTGGCTCAAAAGAGTTGTCACTTTCTGTGGCAATTTTGTGGTCTATAGGCTTGTTCTAAGTAGAAAAGGTTAATTACCCTTATCATCTGAGGAAAAAACAAACATTTGGTTCTTGGGGAAATGAGTTTCGTGTGCTATTATCATGGTTGCTGTTATCTTCATGTCAGGCCGAGGATATTGACTATCAAAGCTGTCAAGTCTACTGAATCAACTGCAAAATCCCTTCAGCCTACTGGTGGGAGGTTGGAAATCTTAGAAAGAGTTGATGATGAGTTGAAGAAGGGAAATGAAAGGGGAGCACTATCTCTTGTCAAGGAACTACAGGGAAAACCAGGAGGTCTAAGGTGCTTTGGAGCAGCAAGGCAGGTCAGTACCAGTTGGTCTCTTGTTGCTTAAATATGAAGTTTTCTGTATGAAATAGTTTGATTTGGCATCGTGTTGTATTCAGCAGCCATCCTCATCAATTTTGACATGAAAAACCACCCTCATCAGTTGAATTGTATGTGTTGATGATTGCATAAATTGGTCTCTCTTAATAGCTGTTTAGTCCTTACCAAACAAACATGTTGGTCTGTGGTTTACTTCATCGAAGTTCAATTTCATATATAATTTTGGGGGTATAGATCTAAAGAACCCATGTTAAGATATGTTTTTACAAGAATATATCTTCACAACTTTCATGTGTAAGTTCCCTGGTTAATTTTTCTTTTCTAAATTATAGATGTTAAAAAGGTGGTATTTTGCCTTTATTTTGTCTAATTTGAAATTGTGATACAGGTGCCACAGAGACTCTATACCCTGGACGAGCTTAAGCTAAATGGGATAGATACATCTTCTTTCTTGTCACCAGTGGATGTTACTTTAGGTTCAATAGAGAGAAATTTCCAATTTGCTGCAGTTTTAGGAGGGCTCTCAGCATGGTGGGCATTTGGGCTCTCTCAGCTACAAATATTATATTTATCACTGGGACTACTCTTCTTATGGTCAGTAGATTTGGTGAGCAATATATTTATATACTACTCTATTGAACACCTGTTACTTGTCAGCTTGGATAACGGAACTGAACTTATTCTTAGCCGATTATATGATTAGTACATGATTCAGCACATGAGATACACCACCAAATGAGTCCTCCCTGTTGTGGGGGAGGGGAGGGAAAAGGGGTGACTCAACAGGCTGATGAATGAGTAGCTTCCTTTTTGCTCTAATACCTTGTAGCTGGTTGTGCTTGCTGATTTTTCTCGAGTCTGGACAAACCTATTCTTTTTGCTTGTCCTTTGCCAAATGTGACCACCTCACCAGCCTCGTTAACATGCTTTCATGTATTGCCAGCATACCAGAAAAATCACGCATTCTTCTCTCTTAGCCATAATATAAATTATAATGGCTACTTCACAGTCACCTTTGATACTGACCACAAGTTTCTAATTGATGAACACCTTGTATATCCTCATAATAGCACTATCTGCTCGTTTGCAGTTTTGTCTAAGGGAATTGGCTAAACCTTAACCAATGTAGCTTAAACTGTTTCAATATTTTGGCTTGGTAGAATTGAACTTTCATCGATAACTTGAACCACTTTTGTATTAATTTGGATGCTGATGAAAGCTCGCTTTGTGTCCTATTATTTATTGCAATTTATATGTGCAGTTGATATTAAACATTATTTATCAGCATTAGAAATATGACTTTGTTTGGGGTAGGTCTCCATTTATCTGTATATTTGCTTTCATATGCAGTCACTGGCATAAGTAGCCCTTCTCTCTAGTGCAGAAGTCTTTACCATTGTTACCATATCATTTTTAATCAAACCACTCTTGTTTTCTTTTTTCGTTTCTGTTTAAGCTTTATCATTATATCGTAACGTTATATATTGTTAGTTGGAACAACATTTCCTGTAAGACAAACCTAATTCCTGAAATGTTAAATACTAGACAATGGCTGAACGAGCACAGGCTCCATGAAGTTGCTGCATTTTTGTCACACCTCAATATCACTGAGGTAGATTACTAACTTCCTAATTATGCTATACTCTCATGGATGATTTCATTGATTTGTGTCCCTGCTAATCTAAAGTGTAACAAGTGACATCAACTAAGTTTGTTGTACCTTGATGCTGGTTTGCATTCCTGGATTGTGCATTCTGTTGGCTAAAACAAAATATAAAACAGTGCTGAGCATGAGAAGGATGACTCTGTTTAGGGGTGTATATGGATATCCTGAATATTCAAATATGCTTCGTATCCGCATCTATTTAAGTGGATACGGATGTCACTAGTCAATATCTGACACCGTCTAGTATCCATCCATTTGATATCCGCTCATAAATGGAGCGGATGCGGATATTGTGGAATCCACTCCTTTAAATATCTGCTCCGCTTGTAAATAATATATATTATCTATCTATATTTTTTACTACTAAGTATATGTAATAAGAATGGTATATAACTATTATATAAGTGCTTTTCGTTTCTAAATTTAGTAATTCACCACTTGAACTTGGTACTATAAGTATCAATTTTGCTGAGACTATAATATAGAAATTATTGTATGTTAGCCAATAATCTATTCAATCAAGAGATGAAAATCTAGTTAGGCAATTTGGAGTTGGCTAGTGTAGTACCCAAAGCTGGAGTGAATAATCTCACATGAGATGTTCGCTAAGAAGGTCTCTAGTATATAATAATTCTCATGAACTCAAGAATTAACTGTGACTAGCAATTCTAAGGAAGAAACGTAAAATATACTCTGGACGTCACAAAATAGTATTGAAGGTACCACCAATTGAAAGTGTGATGAACTAAGTGTCATATGGAAGCTAGCACCAACCAGAAGTGTGTGGAACTGTCACATGAAATTAAGTGCTACACAGAGTAAAGTGCCTCCACATAATGATATAGTGGGTGATCACCTTTTGAATCCTCGAGAGCTACCTCTGGAATCCATGGGGGGCATCTTTATCTCATATCGCTTGGTAAAGTGTTAGCATGACGAGGACACCATACCTGGGGGAGTATGTAATACCCCTAGTTAGAGTGATTAGTCTCACACGGGATATTCACTAAAATCGTCTCTAATATATAATAATTCCCATTAATTAAAGAATTAATTGTAGCCAATAATTTTAAGAGAGAGCATGGAAAAATATATTCATGGTGTTACACCTAATAGGATAGACGTTACTACTATTACTTATTTACCTCTCACAAATTCAGTTTTATAAATGACCTGCTAGCTCATAAACAATATTCTATAAAGAAAAAACCACTGTTGTAAATAGATATCTGAAATTTATCTGAATAATTAATATCCGACTCTGTTTAATATCTGTTTAATAGGTATCCGCTTTTGAACCAGAGCATATGTGTGGATATTATTGTATCCGCTCCATTTACACCCCTATCTATGTCCATTCTCTATCAGGATATCATGCCTGGAGACATTTTAAAGTTTCATAGTTTAGGTAAAACTAGTTCTTCCTCGATTGTGTAGTCTCTGAGCCTTACATTTGTATGTGTTAGAAAATCACAATTGCAAAATTCTTTTAATTGAATAGAAGATTATAACGGATACAATCTAATTACAAAAGAGAGAAAATCTTTTGATTGATTCTCCTCTTTGTTTAAAACTGAGTTCTTCACTGTAGAGATGGAAGGTGGTTCTTATCTTCCGTTGACCGGTTGAATGTCAAGTTCCTCTAGTGGACCCTCTCTTTGAATCTACTGGTGGAGTAGCACAACTCCTATCATTAATAAAATCTCAAAGAGATTTAAAGAACTTGAACTCAGCAAGTTAACAAAAAGAGTTGAACTCTTTCAAAACCACATGAGCTTCAAAGCCGAATTCTGACGCATATATATGTGTAGGTAGCTCTCCTCCCCTGCCCCTATTGCTCTCATGGCTATTTATAGGAGAATCTAGGGGTAGAAATGTCCCTTGAAATTCCTCCAACGTGGGGATTAATGGCCGCATTACGTGGGTTTAATTGACTCAATAATGAAGCTGGCAGTAATAACAGAACGCGGAGCTCATAGGCTCTGGTCTGTTGTTGAAACGCGGAGCTCACGGGCTCGCGTTTAAAGCTTGAAACGCGGGTGTCGTCTGAGATATGCGTTTATACTGAGACGCGGGGGTCATCCTCAACTCCGTGTTTTGGCCTTGCGAAGCCGATGTTGTCCGAGATTCGCGTTTGAGTTTGAAACGCGGAAGTCGCTCGAGGTCCGCAACTGTGACGCGAGGTTCACGTTTGCCATTGAGATGCGCCCTTCCCGTTTGGATGAAGTTTGTGTTTTGTACTGAAACACGACCTTCGCGTTAGATAAGGTCCGCGTTTTGATACTTGTCTTCAATGAATTTTGACAGCCTACGACATTGAGGATGGCCTTTTCATTTTACATAATCAAAGCATTAAACTGTGGCTATATATTCTGTAGTATTATGTGCAACTTGGTTGTCAGCTGCGCACGTGCGTACGCGCATGCGCGTAGTTTTACCATTTATGCATCAACCTTCCTGGTTACTGGGTGTGTGACTACAGTGGTTACCTGCCCCCAACAAAAAGCTTTGAGGTCATTTCTTGTCCCCCCTCTTCCCTTTGCTCAGAATCCTGGACCGGGTAATTGCTCTAAAGACTTTTTGCTATGGTAACTATCTGTTGCATATTCTGTTATCTAAAAAGTATCTGCTCTCCATGAAATAATCCTTACAAACTGTTCCACGTTTACTTTTATGCAAGAAAATTGATATTGTTATTTTCTTTTAACTGTTTTTATTACAGAGCGAAACCATTTTTGTTTTAGCTATTCCCTGACTTATATTATCTTCTTAGATCTCTTTCAATGGAGGTGTACAAAATTTGTTACTTGATACAATTGGTCACAACCTCAGCCAAAAGTATCATAACAGGGTTATTCAGGTAAAAAATGAATCTGTTGCCAATATGGGATTTCCCCTTTGGATTTTTTGATTATAGCTTTGATAATATTATGGCTTCGTCTTCCAATTATGCTTTCTCAGAGGCTTTAGTTAGTTTTAAACAAAATAGCAACCTCTATCTGACCATTCATAGAACTGGATAACTAGTTTGTATCCCAGCAGCATCGTAGTTACCTGTCTCCTGCCAATGGCGGAGATCATATGATTATTTGGGGTTTGGTCTTAATGAAGGTCACGATTAATGGTAATCAATTATACTACAATTGTAGACATGTCTTGGAGACAATAACTTCAAATGAGGTAATCCATTTAACAAAGCAGATGAATGTAGATGGATTGGAACTTATTTTGGGGCAAGGTGAGGGTAGGTGACAATTTTATTGGTATTTGAAAAGAAAATTACTGTTCTCTCTACACTGAGGTCTTAAGTTGTATTGGTAGATAATATTTACTGCTAGTTGAAAATTGTAGATTATTATGCATTAGTAGGGGAGTCTAGAAATTTTGATCTTGTCCCCATTATGTAATTTGCACTTGACTCTTACGTTTTGGGTTGTTCATTATGATTTCTAGACAATACACTGAAACAGGTAAGTCATTATTTTTGTCTTTGAAAGCAAAAATGAGGTTTCAGTGAGTGAAACGTAAAAAATATGTTTTTGGTTTATGCCCTTTTTCTTCTTTCTTAACCAACTGTTCTCAGTGTGACAATTTCTTCATTTGTTCTGCCCTTTTCTCATCCCATCGCCGCCCGCCCTGCCCCGGCCGCGTTATACATTGCTGGAAAATTTCTGCATGTATTTTTGGTTCACTTTTATCATCCATCACATGAGCACAACCTTGAGTTGGCTTGGACTGAAAATTAAATGTTCATTGAGATGCCAGTTGCGCCTGAAGACTTGCAAGCAATTGTATTTCTTTTTTTGGTTCACAAGAAATCATTTTCCAGTTGCTTGCATTAGGTATCTTTTGGTTAAATACAGTCTTATCTATTTTATGCAGGGAAATTAATTTTGCAGCAACATATGCTATTTTCATGAAGTAATGTTAATGTGGTTATTCTTATATGCAGCATGAAGCTGGTCACTTCTTAATTGCTTACTTGCTTGGAATTCTTCCAAAGGGTTATACCTTATCAAGCTTGGAAGCCTTAATAAAGGAAGGGTCTCTGAATGTGCAGGCTGGCACAACTTTTGTTGATTTTGAGTTTGTTGAAGAAGTAAATTTTCTCATACCCTCTCTTTCCTTGGTGCTTCTTTAATTGATTCTACATACAGCTTTTGGGGATTCTGAGTTTATCGAAGAAGAAAATTTTCTCAAACCTTTCTTTCCTTTTTGTTTATTTGATACTATGCTTTAATTCCATTTGTATTTATGCCATACTGAAAATACGTTTGAGTAATGGGTAGATAAACTTTTCCTCCTTGTTTACTAGAAATGGATCCAAAACAAGTCCACCAACTCCTCTTCTCAACTCTTCCCCTCCTCAAAATAGGGGTTTTCTATGGAACATGACTCAAAGGTGAGATCTATTAGACGATTGGCCAAGTTTTTACAATCAGCTGTTAACCTGAAAACACCTCTATGACAATGGTACAAAACTCCTGGATGAGCAATTTCGAGCAGCCTGAGGGATGTGTTGCACAAAGACTTCTATTATGTGGCACAAAGAAGACTTCTATTTGGAAGCCATGTACATGTCAGATACATCTATATGAAACCACATTTCTTGCAGTATAATTTAATTTTATAGGTACTACTTTAGTATTTGCTGTGACTCAGTTTGTTTTATAGTGTCATAGTTGCGGAAGCATGCCCGTGCCTGTTCTTGTTGGACGATGATCGCACATCTCAGCTTTGACAGTCGGTTACTAGGTACACCCAGGGGTGTTCATGGTTGGGTTGGGTAGGTTCCTGAGACATCAGTAGATTCTTACTAACTGTTTGGTCTTGAGAGGATCGAGACCTGTCAGTTTTAGGTCTGGTTGGTTTTTTCTTTGCGACATTTCTCACTTTTCAGTATAAATCTAAAGGTACTACTGTATAACACATGTCCGCTCCTTGCTAACATAGGGAGAATCATCTCATATAAGCCTGTATCGTCATATTTGATAGCTTCCTCCTAAAACAACTTGTTAATATACATTTAGGTGCATACATAAATACTGCACTTTGTTTCAATTTGTTTCTTTATTCTCTGAAAAACTATATTGTAGTGATCTATTTTGTTGGTTTATATTTGCATCAACATATTTGTAAGCCAAGTCATAATTTATGTCGAACCTAGTTTCTGCATTGTTGCCATCATGTTATATATCCGAAACAGTTGATCTGCGTTAGACGTGCCATAGAGCAGACCTGATTGCTTAATGCTATTACAATATGCCGTACTTCTAATTGTCGTTATGTTGCCATCAGATATAAGATAAGTCAAAACACTGCAGACTTTTCACTGTACGTGTTTTCCTGCGTGTCATCACTATATACCTGGACAAGAGACAAGCATGCTTATTTAATTGTACTTTTTTACAATTTAGAATCGTTCTTTGTAAATTTTCACTATATGATTAAGTAATCAACTGATGAGGATTTTATGATTTTTGTGTGTGTGAAAGTACTGGTTAGATGTCATTTTTTAAGATTGTTATCTGAAGAGGTTTCATGAAGTATCTAGAACGCTTGTTGTTGTGTCTTTATTTGGTTTATTGCTTCCTCAGATTTCTAATTTATGGGGCTGTGTTGTACTATGCAGATTGATACAGGAAAAGTATCTGCAAAGGTGATAACTCTTCTTTCATTATCTTTTTAAGAGAAATTAAATTCTAATATATATATATATATATATATATATATAATATATTATATATATATATATATATATATATATATATATATATATATATATTTATGATACATGTTTCTTTTTGCCTTGTGCTGTTTTTTGGATAATATTTTCCATCTTCCAGTGTAAGCAAACATTATACGACTGAATAATCTTGTTATTCTCTCTTCCAAGAAACATCTGAGTTTTTCATGTCAGGAAGCATATATGTAGGAACCATCTAATATGTCACTTTTGGTAGAGGAGAGGATCACTTTTTCTAAATGTATATTGCATGCGCACATGCATTGGTGACTTTTTCTAAATGTATATTGCATGCACACGTGCATTTGCGCGCCTCCACATAAGAGGGGACGGAAGGAAATATCCCATAAATCTCGGTTGATCCCATAATTATTCAAATTTATTTTTAAAAAAATTAATTTCATAGGCATCGATTAGGGACAGAGGGAGTGAAGTAGAGATAAACTACCACGCTTGTGCATCCACAATTGTTCAAATCCATCAAAAGACAAAATTTTTTTTGGTTGGTTAACTAATCGTGTCAAAAAGTTTCATCTGGAAAATTTTCCTTCTTATATTTTATATTTAGGTACAGGGAAGATTGTGCGTGCTTGTGTCTGCGCGCGTTTTCCCTCCTTTTATGTGCGTGTTGTTTCTGTGTGTTTGGGTTCCGTCCTTTTTTTGTGTGCGTGCTAATTCTTCTTTCTTCTCTCTGTCTCTTGGTTCGTGTGTGGTGTTGGTATTTATGGAGCTATCAGGATCGTCTAGTTCTTCAGAGTACTGAAATGTCTCATGACAGATGTTGAACAGGTTCTCATGCATAGCACTAGCCGGTGTCGCAACTGAGTATCTTCTATTTGGGTATTCTGAAGGAGGACTGGCTGACATCTACAAGGTAAAAATCTCGACTTCTTATAAGAAACAATTGCCATGTGGCCATGATCTAAACTTTAGTAGTATCCCTTTTGTTTTCTGTGTGTTGTAGTTGGACAGTTTGCTCAAAAGCCTGGGGTTCACACAGAAGAAAGCAGACTCTCAGGTAAGATGGGCTGTGCTGAATACCGTACTGCTCCTGCGTCGCCATGAGAGAGCAAGATCGCAGCTGGCAGAAGCCATGGCTTCAGGGAAATCGGTCGGATACTGCATTGGTGTAATAGAGAGAAGTATAGATTCTGAAGATCTAAGAGATGAGTCTGTTTAACTGGTGGAATGTGTGATACATACAACATAGATGTTAAAAATGTCGAATAGGGCTTGCATCGATCCCACGTGCAAAATTTCAACTGTGTGAGGTGCAAACATGCACATCTATTTTGGTTGGTATCCCATCTGAGAAATGTGAAAATGTGGTAAGGATAAAAAAAAAAATGTAAATTTCTTAGAGAAATTGTGCTTTTGCCACAGGGTGAAATTGATTAATGAAATTTTGGAGTGACCTGATTGCTTTCAATCATCTGTACCATAGAACTATTTGAGACTAATTTCCTCATTGGAACCCATTAAATCTCACCATCAATTTTCCCTTCTTGATGTAAAATTGGTACTAATTATGCTAGCTTGCAGTGATTGAGTACAGGATTTTGACCCTTTTGAGTGTTTGTAACTTGCAAGCAAATGACTAGGTTCAGCCACAGAAACTGATCTCTCTTTCTGATGAAATGTTACTGACTACAAGTCTCCTACAAAGATGTAGGTGAGTTCTTCATAGAAAGGGCAGTAATCCTCAAATGTAAAAATATATAACTTAGTTTTTATATGGTGAAAACCTAACTTGTTCAGGTTCTCTTATTGACCATACAATTTTTTTTTTTTTTTTTTGTCTCTGCTGGATGGATCTTTGTTTTGTTAACCTTTCTTTAATGAAACACATAAAGGATAATTAAACTTTTACATGATTCCTCTTGAAAAATACAAACAAAAGTAAAGATTAAAAAAAAAAAAAAAAAAAAATCTGACTGTAAAATCCTGAACTTTACCTTCGAACAATGCAAACGGCTAATAATTCGCTACTGTAATCCGCTCGTCTACTCACATTGTTACATATTTTTTGAGGGAAACAGTGAGAGAAACTCCCCCTGTGCTTCATTAATAAGAGTTTAATGAAATATAAGAAAAGTAAACGAGGACGTCTCATTCAATGGTGCCCGATTGCTTTGCCATCTTAGCCTTGTGTTTATCACCATCACCACTGGAGCCACCAGCGTCTGAAGAGCGAGAAGCGAAGAAGAAGCACCTGACACTGCAAATAAGCAGAAAGAGCTCGAAACTATGCCAGATTAGACCCAAAAACAACCACCTCGACGTAGATAGATAGAGTGGGCAAGTCATCGGCAGCCAGCGAGCACGCTATCTTCAACGCTTCAAACTCAATGTTGGAATCAAGAAACCGCGCGAAGGAGAGACACACCTCTCGTTGAGTCTCAACTTACAGAGTTCAACTTTGACGATGAGGATGAGACACACGATGACAAGTAGTAGTGCGTGTAGTACTTGAAGTAGAGTTTTGAGGATAGAGAGTGAGTTTTCGAAGACTCGGTTGAAAGATAGGAGAGGAGATCTTCCTCGACGAAGGCTGGCTGCGGGCTCTGATCTTCGGCATGTTGTTGTGTTGGTGATTCTTTGGTTGAAAGGAGCATATATTAACACCCACCAAATTCATAAAAGTCCCCATCTAATAACTACAAAAATATCATTGATTTTTTGGACAAATTTAATCACTGAGTAAAGTATAAAATATCCTCTCTCTTTTTTCTTCTCATTGCGCGACGGTCTGACAATCCTCCCTTTCCCCCGCCTCCCCAACACCCCCCAACCGCCCTCTCCCTACCTCCTCCTCGCCGCCAGAGAGGAGGGAGAGGGTTGAGGGCGAGGATGGAAGAGTCGGGCCTACTCTTCCCTCCCTTCCCCTCCTCTCTCCTCCTCCTTGCTGCTAGATTTAGCGGCGAGGTGGGGGGGTGGGGGGGTGGGGGGTGGGGGTGGTGGTGGCGTGGGGAGGGCGGCAGGGCTGGGGGACGACCAGGATGGTGGAAGGAAGAAGAAGAGGGGAAGAAGGAAGAGCAATGTTTTTGAAAATTATAGAAAAATTAGAGGTCGTCTTTATCAATTTAGTGGGTGTAATTAATCAGATAGATGTTTTTATCAACTTCGTGGGTGTTAATATCATCTCCTCCCTCTGAGGGAGAGAATTGTGACTTTTGGGGAGAAGGAACAAATTTCAAATAGGAGAGGGAAAGAGAATTGTGATCGGATTAGGATTAGTGTTTTTGTTAAGATTTTAATAATTTAGTATTGGTCCTCCAATTTAAGTTCAAATTGGTTCTATGTACGTGGTTTATAAAACTTGATCATAATTATAACTGCATAATTGATGTTTTTTTTAATATAATTAAAAACTCTTCATTTCGTAATAGTATTAGAAATCTATTAGAATCAAAATTCAATTATAATGTAATTAATTTAGATAATAGAATTTAAGTATGAATCCTTAATTGATAAGGATTGATTAAATAATCCTAAAATTCCTTTTATACCTATAACCAGTGAAATTAGAATTCAGTCACAAATAGGGAATCCCTATTTTAATTAAAAATATTTAATTAATTGGGACAGACTAATTAATTATTTATTAGATTTCTTTTTCTTATTAATCTGTCAAATAGAGTCGATAAAAATTCACTTGGCTAATTAATTACTGAGTTGGCCTCTTAAAATTTCTCATTTAAGAGAGGAAATCTATAATTTGCCATGAAAGAAAAAAAAGAGAATGATTCCACAATTCATAAGAATTAGATTTTTGGGCAAGCGAAAATACCCCTTTTTATTTAGAAATACTGACAAATACAAAATCAAATAGGCCATATTTAATTTGTGCAAGAAAAATATACAAACAAAGAGTGGAATTGAAAAATCGACGCACAAGTAATTTCCATGGCTGGTGCAGTTTAAGAGATCAAATTCGGCGACCACCTCCTCTCGCAAAATAACTTGATCCTGTCACAAGCCTCTGCTAAGAGATTTTCAGGAGCTCCGAAGAATATCCTCACCCAATTCTTCAACCCAAGAACAGTGCCTGAGAAACACACATATAATTCAAGATTAGAACTGGAACAAAACGCGAAGTATACAAGTTTTTCAAGAATTCGCGGTAAATTAGAAGGAAAAAAATTCTATGCTAGTTATCAATATAAAACTTGTACGTTTAGTTTGAAGTATTTGAGCCCGAATCATTCCCGCTCAAATACAATCATATATCATCTGAATATAAAATTCATTGTGTTGAAGTTGATCTATATTATTTCAAGTATTTATAAACAAAAGTCAAATATTTTAAATATTTTTTCCACATGCATCAGGTAAGGAAAGAACGTATGACCTAAATAGTGAGTTGTTTAGTTTAACAGTGTAGAACATTTGAAAACTAACAAAGATTGGTTTGTATGGCTTTTTTTTTTTTTAAATGTTTTGATCATGATCAAATGATCAGATCAAAAATTTGTATGTTTAAAGACATAAATCTAACAAACTCACTATTTCCGGCGTCCATTTTTTGCCGCTTGAGGGATGAACAAAAAGTATTTAAAACACTTGATTTTTAGTTACTTTAAGTAATATAAATCAACTTCAACGAAGTGGATCTTATATTTAAATAACGGATGTTGGTATTTGAGTGGAAATAATTCAGAGTCGAATCTTTCCGGAAGGACAGAAGTCTATCTCAAAAGGAAATACTTCTAGCCGAGGGTGGTTTTCAATAAAATTATGAAAATAAATCATGGTAATTTTCAGTATTACAACAACAACCTGTACACAGTAGTTTCTAAATTCAACCAAGATAGATATTCAGTTCAGTGTTTTGATTCCTAACCTGGAAGAAGCAAAACAGACTCTTCCTTCATCAACTCCTTCGCGAACTCCATATCGTCTCTGATACCACGAAGACGGGCTGTATCCACCTCAACCTGCCAACCATATCAACAGTCAGTCGCATGCAAATCCACTATTATCACTACTTATGCACGCTACTCATCGATCAGTCCCAACCATCATGAACATCGACCCCAGAGGCCGCGAGTGACATTTCAGAGCTTCAATCTGATTTATCTTCCCATAGAGCGTATCCGCTGAGCTCTCCAGTATTTTCAGTACGTTTTTGTGAACTTGTTCGTGGGTATCGGATAGAATTGCAGGAACTGCAGCCTGTCGTGAAATTGATAGAATTAAGCATTGTGTGTGTCTGTGTGTCTGTGTGTCTGTATGTGTGATTGATGTCTTGAGATAATGAAGTAGAGAGTGGTTATAGTAGAACCTGAACCACAGAAGCTGGGCCTGAAGTTACGTTCATGAGCATTTCCATCGCGTTCCTCACCTGCAGCAACAAAAGAAAAAAGAGAATTTTCACTTCTATTACAGAAACTTTTATATGTCTTCTGAGTTTCGAAGCCGAACAAACACAAACCATTATGCTGCGCGTATGTTGTATGGATTAGTTATTTCTTCTTGTTAAGCTCATAAACCTAAAGAAATGTAGGTATATCCTAGAGATAAACAGCTTTTTGGAATGAATCCCATTGTAAAGATCATTCTGAACTGCAATTAGCTAAATTTCAGAAGTATGAAATTGTTACGTAAATTTTCTGCCACTCACTTGTTTAAGAGACCCGCGAGGATCACAAATGGCGACCCATCCGAGTCGCCAGCCAGGGACCATCCATCGCTTCGACAACGATCCAATGTTAATGATCGGCACCAGATGCGCGAAAGAGATCATCGGGACGAACTTGCTGCCTGTAAACGCCATGTGCCCGTAAACCTCATCAGCAATGAGAGGAAGGTTCAAGGCTCCGGCAGTCTCCGCAATCTGGAGGGATTCACATCAAAACAGTTCAGCTGGGCATTTCATCAAACAGTTGGGCTGCGTGCAAAAAAAGAGCGTACCTGGTGAAGATGGTGGGCTGAGTAGACGGCGCCGCAGGGGTTGTTGGGGTTGATGACGACGAGGCCGACGGTGTTGGCGTCGGCGAGGGAGCGGAGCTGGTCGAGGTCAATCTGCCATGATTTTAGGGGCTGGAGGTCGTAGTATCGTGGCTCGATGCCGAGGAGGTCGCAGACGGACTCGTACGGCGGGAACCCCGGCCGCGGCAGCAGCACGTTGCAGCCGGGGGTGGCGAGCACCGTCAGTGACACGTGGAGAGCCTGGGTTCCACCGCACGTCAGGAACACGTCGGACTCCCCGAGGCGGAGGGCGGTCCCCGCCGACAGGTACTCCGCCACCGCCCTGTCAACAACTCGCCATTTAATTCTTTTTTTAATCACAAATCTAAAATAACCATGTCAAATTCTTACCTCAAGTTCTTCTGCAGTATAACTTAATATCATCTTGATCTAATAATAAATTAAATAAATTTAAAACTTTAAGAGCTTGTATTATCATGCGACTAGTTCTTTGTCACTGTAAGAGTTAATGATGTTTGTTTGGGCGTAAAATTCAAGCTGTAATTTCTAGATGACTTATAATCCAATTACAATTACGGTATTTGTTTGCACCGTAATTCGTAAAAAATTTATGTAACTCAATTATCACTCACTTGTCATTCAATTATCACTCACTTACAACCTACTTACTGTTAATTTTGTGGTCATACAAATTTGTATTATTTTTTATATTCATATTAATTTTTTTAATATTTAATATTTTTAGTAAAAAAAATGTTAAATCACCAAATAGTTAATTTTATGGTCAACTTTTCCACTTACGACTTAAACATTACGACAACCAAATACCGTAAAACACAATACACTTTTTCACTTACAACTTTATATTAACAACCAAACACTGTAAAACTTACATGCATGTAACTCATTTACAACTGTAAAAGAATTTACCAATTATGACTTACGAATTACGACCAATTACGACAACCAAACAGACCATAGTATAATGATTAGACATTTTCCAGATCATGTTTGGCTATTTGAAAAACAAAAGAAGGGAATGTGCTTGGGCCTCACTCGATCAGGGCTTCCAGTGTTTTTTGAGCTGAAAGTTCAGAAGTTAGATACACAACTGTCGTTGTAAAAAGCTGAATCAGTCACAGTTTCTTGTCCGTGACAAAATTTATTTGTGTGTATTTATTTGATCAGATGAGACCGACCATGGGATAAGAGATGATATACACTAGTATTTGTATATTTTATTGAAATCTGTCCAAGTATTTCAGGGCTCACAACGCGGACAACGACTGTAGTCCCCGACTAATCCCGCGGGTCCACTAATATTTGTATTTACCAAAGCCTATTAAACATTAACACACAACTCAAATTTCAAAGTGACTCATTCCTCCTCCTCTTTCACCCACAGTCGGGTCCAATTTGTGAGGCCACCATGCGTGTCTTATTTGAGAGGACCATAGTGTTAAAAGTGTGCCCGTGTCTTTTGATTTTAATATTGTATCACTCAACATGATTTGATTTTAATATCATTGTATCACTCAAGTCCTTTATTAAGGAGAAGACTGGACCAAAGAGGCCTAGTTTGAAATATATTACTAAAAGAAAATACAGATACCGTAAGAATCTTCATCAAGTTAAGTGTGTGGAAAAAAAGAGAGAGATGTCTACAAGGCATGAATCTCTCCATTTCTTATGTATCATCGTATCACTCAAGATCACTTGACTGGCTACACCTCTTCCATAATTATTGAATATAAGACATAACTTGAGTAATTAGTAATAGACGTGAATGATTAAGACGTGATGTATCTATGTGTATAACTTTCGAAACAAGTCAGATTCAGATCAGATCTCACGAGATTCACATGTAGAGTAAATAAGGATTCCTACAATCTATATGGCGTTCCATTATTTACTCTCTCTGTTTTGAATTTACAAGAATTATACACTGATATTGTGAGAATTTTTATTCTTTTATAGAGTGAAAACAGACATGTTTACAATTTTAGTTTAGTTTTTATAACAATTAAATTAAATGACTATTGTTATATACACCTCTATTGCAATAATTGTAGCAATTTCCACCTTAGATTATTCTTGTTTAGAAGTGGACCCCATCGTGTTATGAAATTCCACAAGAAACCCCTCCGTGCAATGTTTGACGTCAACTCCCTGCATTTTCTACTAAGGACTAATTGTTTACCTTGAAAGTTGATGGAAAACTCATTTTGTTGCCCCATAATACTATGAGCCCCACACCTTTTTCTCTTTTTTCAGCATGTTTGTTCCTGTGAAAGTTAAGCGGAAAAGCCCAGCCTCCACCTCAGCTTTTTAGCTGAACACTGTTCGATTTCGGATCGTTTTGCTGTGAAAACACTCAAAATCTGACAAGTGATGGGCCACTTGATTTTCCTTGCTTTGTTATTCAACAGCCAAACAACCCCTTCGCTAAGGGCGAGCACTTGAGCTTCATGGGACGCTAAATAAATTAAATTGGCCAAAATACTCTTATAATCACATATTTCAAGTCTTCGAATGCAAATTAGTATTACCATTAATGGTATTACATCGATTAAAAAGGACATCTTGGCATTTAAAACCTCACGTCTCTCATTTTTCTTTTTTAAATGGTTTGAGAAATAGGACAAAATTCACCCTCTAGCTTATACAAACACACACACTTATCGCTGTTATCGAAATTAAACTCTAAGTTAGGCCAACTTCAGAAGTTGAGCGGAACACCTCGCCTTTGAGAGGAAAGGGTGTTACTAACAAACTTATCTCATTTTGTTAAAAAGCTCAAAATTATTTTGAGATACATAGACTATAGCCTGTTTGGTTAAGGGTGAAAGTAAAGAAGTGAAGAAGTGAGAAAGTGGTAATAGTTCTCTTTGAAATTTGAGAATTGGTTAGTAAGTTTTCTGGTGTTTGTTGGGAAGTGTGGTTTGAAAAATGTTATGTCTTTTCTAGTGTTTGGATGGTAATGTGGAAGTGAAAGTGAAAAAGTTGACCACAAAGTTGACCGCAAAATAAAATTAAAATAAAAATTAATTAAGAAAAATAAAAAATGAACTGTAATTAGAATGCAAGTGAGATTTACATGATCCAAAAATAATTATTTTATGCTACAGCTTATTACGAATGAGATTTAGATGATCACAAAATTAACTGCAACACTCTAAAAATAAGAAAATAATTGTATAAAATAGAAAAGAGAAAAATAAAAAGTGATCTCTTATTTTCTTTTTCCAGATGGTCCGATTATTTTATTTCTGACAGGCAGGTAGGTAGACACGCTAGTATAACCGATTCAGTTATCTTTCCCGCTGCCACTAATGATGACTAGATAAAGAGAAAGGAAAAAAGTGGAGAAAAAAAAAAAAAAAATTTTAGAGGACAATACAAAGTGCAAAAGAAAGATAAGGCTAGAGACATTCTCCTTCACAAGAACCGATCAAAACGGAGGAAGGAAAGAGATCAGGAGAAAGCTCACCGGCGGGCGGGGGCGAAGCCGAAGGACGGGGCGTAGCAGTCGTGCTCGGTCGACGACACGGCCGCGGCCAGCGCCTCCGTGAACCCCTTCTTCCCCTCGGCGAAGCAGGCGTAGGAGGAGGCGTCTCCGAGGGCGAGGAGAGCAGCTTCTGGCCCTGGTTCGCGCAGGGGAGCAGCTCCGCCAGGACTCCCCTTATGGAGAGCCTGTTGCTGGACACCACGTTTGGGTTGCATTTCCTTGAAAAAGTCTTACCATTGCCGCTGCCATTTCCGAGCACGGCATTTTTGTTATCGCGGTGATCAGGCGACGACGGTAGTGAGATCTGCAGCACGACAGTTAGGAGAGTGTTTGCTTGCAAAGAAATTTGCTGAAATCTAATGGAAGAAAAAGATTCAGGAAGATTGGGGGCTGTTACTTGTGTTGTGGGCGCCATTGAGAGAGCTTGAGCCTGAGCTTGAGCTTGTGAGAGAGAGAGAAGCAAGAAACTAACACTTGGAGATGGATGCTGTGTCTCTTGCTTCAGCTTTTGGTTCTTTTATAACGTGGAGAGAAGAGAGAGAGAGAGAGAGAGAGTTTCATTTCTCTTTTGTTTTTCCAGAGATTTGTTTTTCTTTTAAATTTTCTTCTTCTTCTTTTTTTTTAATGATTTGGAGAGAAATAAGGAGAACCGTACAAAATGAAAATTTGTTTACTCCGTGGGTCTGTGGAGTGACTGGGAGAAGGCCACGTGGGATGCGAAGACCCAACAAAATAAATAATTTG
Organism: Agave tequilana; assembly: GCA_038442645.1. NCBI lineage: Eukaryota > Viridiplantae > Streptophyta > Magnoliopsida > Asparagales > Asparagaceae > Agave > Agave tequilana. The sequence continues at coordinate 55,576 of JAVJIF010005580.1, forward strand.
ATGACGATAATATGCAAACATCGTCGGTGGAAGTTGTAGAGTGTTTGAAAATCTGTAGAATTTTTTTTTTTTGTAATGATTATATCTTGTTGGGTGCAAAGTTGTCCCAAAATTGTAATGTAAATTGTGTCTTTTAGTGCTTGAGATTTGGACATACGTACGTATCTTGGTGATTGCATACGTATCTTTATAGTGTTTGAAATGTATCATCCAGGGTGCTAATTGTAATTAGTCAACCCTAGCTTTGTGCGGGCCCACCAGCTGGCCCTGGGGCCCCTAGTGGAGCCCACTGTGTTCTTTGTGGGACAAGAGTAATGATGAGTTACAATTGTGAGGTTGTAAGATGAATATAGAACCAAGAGTTAATTGAGTTGTGTGATAGATTATTTGAATAGAGATAGAAATAATAAGAGCAAGGATTTTAGAGAGAGACACTGATTTTAAAGTTTTGATGGAATTAGTAACTTTACAGTAACGTATTTTTTCAGCCGGTTAAGAATTTCAAAATAGTTTAACTAAGTAATAATTACTTAATTGTTTAGTTTAGTTCGACAAGAACTAGCAAGAGTTGACATACTATCTCTGTCCGGAAACAGTAATGTGTTTTTTTGACTAAATTTTGTTCAAATTAATAGTCTAATTTGAATTCTAATGCTATTTTTATCATTTTCAATATATTTTTATCATTCTCAATATTATTTTTACCATTCAAACTTCAAGTATCTCACAGATTCTTAATTCTCGCGTTCAATCAAAAAAATAACATATAAAATCAGACAGAAAGAGAATAATTATTACGAGTAGTTGAGATTGACGTGCTAGTGCTAGGGTTGTGCAGCAGTAGACCATAGAAATAACAGAATCAGCTTGGTAATTTGCGCGGGGTATGCACGTGTACGCCTCTGACACCTGACACCCTCACTTAAGGGCCTGTTTTTGGCCAGAAAGAGAGGAAAAATTAAGGGATTGTGGTTTTCAGTCCTTTTCCCACTTTCCCATAACTGTGTGCTAGTTTCAATAAACCAGGATTCGGGAAAAACATGCTGATTTCATGGAAATATGAATTTCAGGGAGGCTTTCTAAATTTGAGCTAATCGAATGCCGCTTTTATGTATCTGTATTTTGTATACATTGAAAATATAGAAACTTTCGCTAACTTGCACTTGAAGTATCGGTGCGGCACCGACAAGGGTGATAAGAGTCAGCAAGAGTTAGAAGCCTAACGATCAAAATTTGATAGTTAATAAGAGTAAGTATCTGATCATTCCTGACAGGACTGAGAATTGGGCTGAGTCGGGCTGGGCTTATCCCAGTCAGGTCCAGTTAAAAGCGGGAGTTGGACTAAGAAATTATAAATTATAACCGGACTTCAGTCTAGGTTTTTCTCTGATTTGTATTTGGGTTCGGGTTTATGCTTAAATGTGTGGTCCAATGACCCGAATGAGATGTGTTATTTATGAACCTACTTGGACTAAAAAAATTTAAATCAGAAGGGTTTTTTTTGGTTAGAACAAAGTTTCCAAGCAAAACCTATAGTTTTTATCTGAAAACCAAAACATGAAAATTGACAAAAAATAGTAAACACTTTTAGTTGAAATTAGTTTTATAATTGGTTTTATTACATTCAATCTCTCTTTGAATGCATATAATTGTTTGAATACACGCGAGTATTTTACGAGTATACATGAATGTGTGTGTATATATAAAAGATAATAATTTGCCTTCCATAACTTGACAGTTGACAGCGTGTAGGTCAGTTTTAATAAGAAAATTTTGGCCAATTTATTTTAGCATCAAATGAAGCTCATGTGTCAGTCTCCAGCAAAAGTTAGACATAAAAGATTTTTTTTGTGAATTTTTATAGTTTAGAAGGGTTTATTCAAAATAGAAACAATATAGGAGGACATTTTGTAATTTACTTTTATTATAAATATTAGAGAAATTTTTCTATGGCCATCTAATTTGCTTCACAATTAGGGAAAAAAAAAATCAGTTTCATAATTTTGTTCGCTATAGTCTCATCCACGTCAGCATTAAGCGATTCTTCCTTATCACCACTTCTTAATATACTTTTATTTCCTCTTTAACATTTTCTCATCATCTCCAACGTTACTTTCCTCTCAACCTTGATCCCGATACAAAGTCATTCACGAGTCTCATTCACGGATCGACTTCCGTGGCTAGATCGTCGTGGGGGTTGAAAGGGAGCTTCACCATTGGGGTTGAAAGGGGGCGGGAACCCCCCTCCCTGGGGTCAGGGACGAAGTCCCTGAATTTTTTTTTGAAGCGATCTTTTGCAGACTCGTTTATTCGTGCTTACAATGAGTTTTGTTTGTATTTAGATCTGGAGCATTAGGGATCATTTGATGTCAGTAGAGGAGGGTCTGTTGATATGTGAATTGCGACTCATGATCGCAATCATCTGTGAGGAATGAGTATAATATATAACATTTTTGTGAGAACTGCGATCATGGTCTCAATTCTAATAAAGAAGACTACGATCATAGTCACAATCTAAACATGTCATTTTTTGGAAGAATGTGATCATGGTGCAGTCCGCAGTCTCCATAAATAGGCAATTTTATCAGAACTGTGATCTAGATCGCAGTCCTCAGAAATAAGTCAACGATCATAGTTTCAGTCCTCAGAAATAAGGTATTTTTGTGAGGATTGTGATCATAGTGGCAGTCCTCTATATTGTGATCATTTTATCAGGTCTGCGATCATAGTCGCAGTCCTCAGAAATGGGGCATTTTCGAAATGGTCAGTTTTTTTAAGCGATTCCTTTGTGACATTTTCGTCTTTCATTGCTGATGAGCGCTTTCGCGCTTGACACGTGGGCGCACGCCCTTACTTTAAAACAAGAGATGACTTAAGTGAATAAAATTGTGCGAGTTAGTTTTTTTTTTTCTAATTACGGTTTAACTTGGGTAGCTAAAACAACCCTCTTAATATAACTATTATTGTTGTTGTTGTTATTGTTGGTGGAGATTTTCTTACTTATTAAATTGCAAAAAATCCCTTGCACCGTCACTTTTTCGTAAAAAATCCTCTAGCACTATCAACTTTAAGAACATAATTTCATGTATTATTGTAAAATTTGACAATAAATATGCTTGTTCTGATCACTTGTACTAATTAAGATATAATAAAAAATTCCTCTTCTGCTATTTCAAAATCTACAGAAATTATAAATATTACTATAATATAATGGGGTATTTTCTGTTCATTTCTTTGAGAGGTTGATACAAAACACTAATAAATAATAATACAAGGAGTTTTCTGTAAATTATTCTTTTATTTATTAGCATTCATGAACTCCATCTCAATCATTGAACGCCCTTTCACTCGTAAACGGTTGAGCTATAACCCCTAACAATGAATCTCGGTACCAATAACGTCAAAAATTTATGAAGCTGTACCTTTCTGCACTGCGTCAAAAAAACACCCCGGGCCCCACACGGGCCCCACACGGGCGTGGGCCTATAAGTGTCGGCCTATTTGCAGGCAATCTGTGCGAACAGTGTACGTGGAACTAGGAAAATTTTTGATTTATTTTCAGAAAAATAAAAAAAAATGTTTTTTTATTATTTATTTATTTATTTTCGGTGATCATTTAACGACATGAAAACTAAACAGTAACTTGTAAATGACATCACTAGGACTGGAATAATTTTACGTTATGTCATCCGCCGACAATATTTTATGTTCGATGAATCAGGTAATAATACTAAAAAAAAACTAACACAAGTAATGTGCAATCAAATATTGACATTTCTTGGGTGCAAAAATGTTTAGAATCGTCTCTTCTCAATGTTAAAAGAGATCTCTGGTTTCTTTCTGAGGGGGTGTCTGGTTGTAAGGAAGTGGGCGGAAGTAAGAAAATGTGAAAGTATAATTGCTCACTTTCTTATCTATTTAAACGTCAGAAAAGAAAAATAAGAAAACCCCTTTTCTTTTTCTCTTTTCTCTTTTACACAACCATTTCCTCACTTATAGAGTGATACAGTTAATTTTGTGGTCATGTAAATCTCATTTGTAATAAGTTGTAATACAAAACAGTTAATTTTTTGATCATGTAAATCTAACTTGCATTCTAATTACAGTCTATTTTTTATTTTTCTTAATTAGTTTTTATTTTAATATTATTTTGCGGTCGACTTTGTGGTCGACTTTTCCACTTTCACTTCCACATTACCATCCAAACATCAGAAAAGACATAACATTTTCCAAACCACACTTCCCAACAACATCTAAATACCGAAAAATTTACTAACCAATTTTCAAGTTTCAAAGGGAACTATTATCACTTCCTCACTCCTTCACTTCCTCACTTCCACCCTTAAAAAAGAGATAAGCAGAAATGTGAAGTCATGAGAAACAAAACTAGGCTATATTTGCTCAAGAATTATATCCCAACTTTGTGATTGCAAGTCTAACAAATAACCAACCAAAGTTAATTCCTAACTCTTCTATTATTCTATGAGAAACTTAACTTTTTAGATAGTTTAGCAAATTATTTTCATTTAATAAGTTTTGCTAATTTTACATGCTTGATAAGAGTTGGTGAGAGTTAGCATTACTTATTCACATGGCTCTCTGATCGGTGGAAAAAGGACATCTCCTCTGCATATCAAGTCATGTGAGGTTGAGTGATGGACTGTGGTACTACCATTTGTTAGCTTGTGGGACTTTGGGAGTTAAAATGGAAGATGACCATCAAAACTAAATAGTAAGGTGTAAATGATATCACTAGCATGGAAAGAATTATTGGAATAATTTTATGTTGGATTGTCCACCACAAACTCTCATTGTATTCAATTCTTTTTATAATGCACGTGCAATAAAAATTGAATTTGAATTACTCTGATACTGTATGAGAAACACGGGGGTTGTTAGATGCCCAGAAGTGTTTTTTTTTTTTTAGGTGTTTGGACAGGGGAGTTAAAAAGTGTAATTGGAAAAAATATAATATCTTTTTCTTATATTTGGTTATTAGATGAAAGTGAAAGTGGAAAGATTAACAAAAAAATTGACCGTAAAATAATATTAAAAAAAATTTAATTATGAAAATAAAAATTTGGACGGTAATCAGTAAGATTTACATGACCACAAATTAACTGTTTTGAGTTACAACTTATCACAAATGAGAGTCCACAAAATTAACTGTTTTGAGTTACAACTTATCACAGATGAGAGTCACATGACCACAAAATTAATTATAGTATCATGAAAGTGAGGAAATGATTGTACAAAAGGGAAAAGAGGGAAAAAAAAAAAACAGATTTTTTTTTCATTTTTCTCATCGTGTTTGGAGAGACCGCGGAAGTGAGAACCCACTTCCTCACTTCCGCCCACTTCCTTGAACCCAAACGCCCCCCACGCCGAACTTCTAGAATTTGCGCATGGTGGCTCGTGGTTTTCCACGGACCCAACAAAATTTATGGCACATTGTTTGTGACTTGACTCTGGTGGTTCAATTAGCCGCCAGTCTAATTGGTTAATGGTCACGTTCACGTATCGTTTCGATGAGGAAAAGGTATCGTTGGCTGCCACGTGGTCTTTAATCTTGTATATTTTGTCTAAACCCACATGCAAATATTTGTTGCCATGCCTGCATGCATGATATCTTCTTAATGAAGCTGCTTGACTACGAGCAGGTGTATGGTTGCCTGACTTGAATGATTCAAAGGGAGATTGTAATTCAAATCCCTGCCCTACAAGTAGAATTATCGACCTATCATTTTGTTGTTAACTTGCATCACCAGGCTTTTGGTCACTCCTGCTCACCGCGTGCGCTGAGCTGTTCGTCCCGGTGGGCCCTTGGGTGGGATCCAGTGAGCTCACCTGACTGAATGGCTCATCACCCGTCGGTGATTAAAAAAACACGGCGAGCAAAATGAGAGAGAGAGAGAGAGAGAGAGAGAGAGAGAGAGTTTTGTTCCAGTGATGCGAGCAACTAGAAAGATGTAATGTCTATTCAGTGTTGGTGTGCTGTTGGTTACCTGCGTAAGTACCATTTGTCAGTTTTCATAGCAAAATTGGCTAGGATTTGTTTGGTTCAGAGGAAATAATAGAGCAAGAAATGTTTCGACGGGTCCTACGTGAAAGAAAGCAAAGTTGTTCAATACCTTCTTCTTCTTCTTTGTTTTTTTTATTTATTTTTTTTGCGTGAAAAGTTAGTTTTTTGACTAATTATTGTGTTTTGTACTTATCTCTCTCTTTCTATGATGTAGAAATGGTTGCGGTTGGTGACATGTCTGCCTCACGCAGTGAAGAGTTGGATCTCAATGGAGCTTTTGATCTTCTATTGTGAAAAAGTTGAGTTTGTAAGGAGACTTTTTGTTTGAGGGAGGATTATTAAATTTGGTCGAACAAATAGTCTCACATCGACTAGACATGAGAATTATCTTGAGTATATGAAGATTTAGAGAACTGTAACTAAAAAATTAGTCTTTTAGGAATGGTGCCCTAGTCCTTCACAGACTTCTTGCAATTTACTGGCCATTAGTGGAAACAATTATGAGATGTACTTTTTGCTCTACGAATCACCAACAAGTTACAAAGCAGCTCACCCCGGGCCCGCACGGGCAATCTTGTAGTACTTATTGCATGCAGTGTATGCACAAAAAAAAAAAAAAAAAGGATAATTTTGTAGTTTTTATGTGATTTTTAATTTATTTGAATTCTACTTACTCTGTAGTAGAAACTTTCTCAAGTTTACAAGAAAAATGAAACCAAAATATGGTTGTACCTATAATTTTTTATTTTTGTCGATCTACAATATTTCGCATCATTAGCCCAAGGGCACTTTCATCACACTCATTTTGTCATGGCAATGCGGCGGGACCCGCATAAATTCTTGCATAAACATTCTCATCGACGGTGGGCCCCACACTGCCCGGTTACAATCACTCACGAGGAGTCCGAGCAACTTAATTTTTACAAAAAAAACCTGTTGTGCCTTTTTGCCTAGACACAACGGTGAAAGTGCTCTAAGATTTCAGTGATAACTTAATACCATGAAATCTAAACACTAAAAGAGTGATATGTAAATGATAACATTAATATGGAGAGATGTTACATTATGCTCTAAGATTTTTGAAGAAATTTTTTTTTTTTTGGGCACCCTTAACTCCAACGGTTATAGTTTCCAGCTGAAGGTGGAGTTTTGAGAGTTAATAAAAGCTCTCTATTGTGATGAAAGGAAAGAAGGTGAATACCCTTTATATCCTTCAAGGTAGCACGGTGACAGGTGATGCCGCTTTGTCAATGTCAGAAACACCCAAACTTAGATACCACTCGTTTGTGGCATATGCGGTAGGGCATACGAGTGAGAAAGGACTTCATGTGTTAAGTAAGCATGGTTTACTTTGTGGCCACAAAACAGGAAAGCTTGACTTTTGTGAACTTGTGTTTTTGGCAAGCAACACAGAGTTTTTTTGGTATTAGCGTTCATAGGACTAAAGACACCTTAAACAACATTCATTCAGATGTTCGGGACCCTTTCAGGTTCCATCGAAAGGTGGAGCTAGTTATCTTTTGACTTTAATTGATGATTATTCAAGAAAGTTTGGGCGTATCCTCTCAAGCATAAGAGCGATGTGTTTTGCTACCTTTGAGCAGTGAAAGGTTATGATCGAAAAAGTAAACAGGAAAGAAGGTGAAGCGTCTCAGGACCGACAATAGGATGGAGTTATGTTCCATAGAGTTTGATCAATTTTGCAAAAATGAAGGAATTGTGCGGCATCATAGTTTGGTACACACCACAACAGAATGGAGTTGTAGAAAGGCATGAACAGGACACTGTTGGAGAGAGATCGGCATATGCTCTCTAATGCTAGTTTGTCAAAATGCTTTTGGACCGAGGCAATAAATACAGCTTACTATTTGGTAAATCGGTCTCCATTTAACATTGATTTTAAGACTCCTGAAGAGGTATGGTCTGGTACTCCTGCTAATTACTCTCATTTATGAGTATTTGGTTGTTTGCTTATTTTCATGTAAATGATGGTAAGCTTGAACCTAGGGTAAAGAAGTTTATTTCCTTGGTTATGCTATGGGGTGAAGGGATACAGGTTTTGTGTCCTGATCCTAAGTCCCCTAATTTGTTATTAGTAGGGATATTACTTTTGATGAAAGTTACATGCTTCAAAACCGAGAAAGGGTCTATTGTTGATATTACAGGTTCAGAAAGTAAGCAAGCAAGCAGGTGGAGCTTGAGAGCAAAGTTACAAAAGGAGTGCAGGAAAGCACTCGCGTTGAACCAGTCAATGATGCTCAAGATTCAACTTCGATACACTGTAAGAGAAACGGTACAATATTGCCACCGGGAGAGCAAGAAGGCAAATCCATCCACCTAAACGATACGCTTATGCAGATATGGTCGCTTATACTCTAAATGTGACAGAATCTATTGAGATTTCAGAGCCTTCCACCTACAATGAAGCTACCAGTTCTGATGAAGCTACAGAATGAACTGTTGGTATGACTGAAGAGATTGAATCTCTTCATAAGAACCAAACATGAGAGTTAGTGAAGCCGCCCAGGGGACATAAAATTTGTACTGCAGATAACCCAGCAGATATGATGATAAAGCCCGTACCTTCGCTCAAGTTCGAGTACTGTCTCGAATTGCTTGGTATTCAAAGTGGTGAAGGTTGAGTCCGTCGAGGCTAGAGAGACAGAAAGAATTCAAAGACGCTTGATACAGTTTAAGTTAAGGTGGAGAGATTTGTTATTCATTCAAGATAAGGTGAAGATTTGTCGATATATCTTTAATGAATAAACCAAACTATCTTCTTAGACCTTTTCTCAAAGTCAATTAACCACCCTATGAAATCTCTAGCCACCCTAAAGTCATCAATACCACCTAATGAAATCTCTAATCACCCTAAAAGTCATCAATAGCCACACTATGAAGATCTTAGCCACTCTATGAAGATCTTAGCCACCCTATAATTTTGATGTATATGTAGGGTGAAGTGACGAAGAAGTTTAGAATTTTGCCTATAAATAGGCATCACATTGCATGAGATTTCAAGGGTAAGGAAGTGAGAAGAGAGAGTTGCTAAATTTTATCGTCCTCTCCTTTCTCTTACCATTTATCTTTCTTTTGTAGGCTCTAATGAGTTGGATTTCATTGTGCTTAGGTGAGTGAGATTAGACTTGTAATCTCTTGTATTCTCCCTCTTTGATTAGTGGATTCCTCTTACTATCTTCTCCCGTGGACTTAAGTCACATTGATCGAACCACGTTAAATACTAATGCGTTTTCTTTTTTATTTCTATTAGCTTATATGGTTATCTGTCTCTATTTATACTCGTCATCTCTTACATTAGAAGCCCACTGCTCCAACAGGTCACTCACTGCCGCGTACGGTGAGCTGTTCATTTCGGGTGGGCCCTCGGGTGGGATCCAATGAGCCCATCCGGCTGAATGGCTCACCATGCGCATTGATTAAAAAAAAACACTCTGAGCAAATGGAACATGTAGGGCCTGTTTGGTTGTCGTAATTGGCCGTAATTCGTAGTCGTAATTGGTAAATCTTTTACAGTTATAATGAGTTACATGCATGTAAGTGTTACGATATTTAGTTGATAATAATAAAGTTATAAGTGGAAAAGTGTATTGTATTTTACGGTGCTTGGTTGTCGTAATGTGTAAGTCATAAGTGAAAAAATTGATCACAAATAACTATTTGGTGATTTAAAAGTTTTTAATATTGCAAATAAATATTAAAAATGCTAAATATTAAAAAAATAATATTAACATAAAAAAATAATACAGACTTGTATGACCACAAAATTAATTGTAACTGAGTTGTAAGTGAGGGTAGTTAAGTTGCGCAGTCTTTAACGAATTACAGTCCAAACAAAACCCGTTATTGTAATTGGGTTGTAAATCATTACGAATTAAGGACTTTTACGCCTTTTACGACGAAACAAACAGCCCCGTAGTGTCTATTCTGTGTTGGTGTGTTTTGATTACCTGCGTACGTACCATTTGTCAATATTCATAGAAAATTTGTCTAGGTTTTGTTTGGGTTCTGAGGAAATAATGGAGCCACAATATTTCGATGGGTCTACGAACAGAAGGAAAGCAAAGTTGTTCAATATTTTCTTTTTTCTTTTTTCTTTTTTTTTTCAATGAAAGATAGTTTTTGACTGATTGTTTGTGTCCTCTGCTTATTTCTCTTTTTCTATGATGTAGATGTGGCTGTGATTGATGGCATGTCTTATCTCACACAGTGAAAAATTAGATCTCGATCGAGCAATTGATCTTCTATTATGAAAAAGTTGAGTTTGTAAGGAGACTTTTTATTTGTGGAGTATTGTTGGGATTTGAATCGAACAAATAGTCTCACATCGGCTAGACATGAGGATGATCTTGAATATATAAGGATTTAAGTAACTACATCTAGAAAGTTAGTCTTTTGGATGATACGTCAAGTCCTTCAGGGACTTCTTGCAATTTACCTCACAACGTACATAGCTTTTATGGTCTTTGTGTGATTTCATTAGTTTCTATTAATTAGCTTCATACTCATTAAACTCTCCCTCCCTCATTGTTTTTGGCCATTAGTGGAAAGAATTACGAGAAGTACTTTTGCTCTGCTCTGTGAATCATCAACAAAGCAGGCCACCCCGGGGACCGCACGAGCATAAATTCTTACAAAAACACTCTCATCGGTGGTGGGCTCCACACTGCTTGGTGACAAACTCAGTCACGAGGAGCCCGAGATCAAACCTGAGCAAATTGATTTTTGACAAAAAAAAAAACCTGTTGTGCTTTTTGCCTATACACACGGTTTCCCCATTCTAAAGATTTTCAGTGATAATTTAATGCCAAGAAATCTAAACTCTAAAGAGTGATATGTAAAATGAACATGATATGGAGAGATGTTACGTTATGTTAGAAAGTTCGGTGTCAACATCTTATTGAGATGCATGAAAAAATTTATTATACGAGTAAATTCGGAATCAAATATAGATATCCTCGGTGCAAAATGTCCAAAATTAACATTTTTCAAAATGAACAATGTCTCTAGTTTTCTAAGGTAAAAAGAGAAGAATTATGAATGATATTTGAGAATGGAACAAAAGAATAAAATTGAAGCCCATAAAAAAAAATGGAGGGATCTACGAATATCTTTTAGTTCTGTTTGGTGACAAGAGCTGAAAAAAAAAAAGAAGACTGATATTCTAAAATCTTAATGGAATTAGCTAGAGTTCACTTTTATGTGTTTAAGAAAATATATAGTATGATAGCTAAAGTTCGAACCATATCGGGCCGTTTGTTTCGCGTAAAACTCCGTAATTCGTAAATGACTTACTACCCAGTTACAATTACGGCGTTTGTTTGGACCGTAATTCGTAAAAGACTTACGTAACTCAACTATTGTTTAATGAGAAAAAAAAATTGAGAATGCCAGTGTTCCATTTGTTTGATGTGCATTGATTCGTACATAGTATTTTTTGTTTGATGTGCATTGATTCGTACATAGTATTTCGTACATCGTACATCGTACATTATGCTATCTGGCCTTTAATAAGGCCAGTACAATATCAAATAAGAAATGAATCAAAATATCTTTCTTCTTTCCCTTCTATAAACTAATAAATAAATGGGCAAGTGAGGCACGTGGATTTGTTTATTGTTTTTTCTTGTCTCATTGTACCATTTGGTCCCACTGAAATAAATGGCACATTAAGGTTTGTTTGTTGGTGGGAAGTTGCTCAGAAAGTGGGTTTTTGTGAGTCACGTGGAGTTTTTCAATATGAGCTGTTTGCTTGGCGCTAGGCTGAACGTTGGAATTTGGTTTTGTCAATTTTCTTTCATTTTTTTTAGAGAAAACGGTTAGGTTGTGTTAGGGGTGATTTTTATTATCGTGGGCCTCATTTGTTTTTTTTCCTGTTTTCTGAGGTTCTAAACATGACTCACAGGAAAAAATGAGCTGAGCACATTTCTGTAGACTGCTGTCATTGTTCATATTGTCCCAAACAAAAAACTGACAGTTGTCATTTTTCTTGTCTCATTGTTTCATTTGGTCCCACTGAAATTAATGGTACATTACGGATTGTTTGTCTGGTGGAAAATTGCTCAGAAAGTGAAAGTGAGTGTAACTCTAATTTTTGTCGGTCCCTTGGACTTTTTTCAATATGAGCTGTTTGTTTGGTCAAAAAAATGAACTGAAAGCTTGATTTTTGTCTATAAAAAATTGATTTGCTGATTGTTAGGTTTTGGTGTAATTTTATCATCATATATGGGCTTCATTTTTCTTTTCTCCTTTTTTTTTTTTTCCTGAGGCTTCAAACCTGACTCGCATGAAAAATGAGCTGAGCTCATTTCTACAGACTGCTGTCATTTTCTGTGACCTGTTTTCTTTGCCAAACAAGCCCTAATTGTAAGCTGAATTTAGAATATTGGGTTACAAACACTGTTGCCTTGGCCCTGACAACTTAGTTATCAGGTGCGCACAAAAAAACTATTTATTTACAATTTGTGATACAATCAGGTGTGGACTCACATACAGTCTAGCGTGAATGGCCGCCCACACTGAATCTATAAAATAATAAAATAGTACATACAGTTTGTAATTTTTTATATATAATCGCTTCTTTTAGATTATATTTACTAGCATAAAACACTTTTGACTCTACCTAGCTAATAAATCTAAGTTACTCGAGATTACAAGTTCAAGTCTTGGTGGGCACAACATTATTTTTTACTTTTTTTCTCTCTTGTGAAATTTTTTTACGCTTACATTAAAATTCTTATTACATTTATATTCACACTGGCAAAACATCCTACGTCTACGACTGGATACAATGTATCTAAACACATAATAAATATTAGCTTTTATGTGCATTTTGGTGTTACTTGGTGACAAGAGTCAATAAGATTTAAAAACCAAACGATTTAAAACAGATAGTTAAGAAGGTAAGTCTCTAATCTCATTACTTAAGAGTTGAGCGCAAAGTCCTTTTTTCTATAAAATATTTTTATATTAAACTTGTTATATACATATAAAGAAGTTGGAGTTAGTTGTTTCATCTAGGGTTTTTTTTTATGTTTTTCTTTTTCTTTATTTTTTAAGTAAATCATTTTCACATAATTAATAAGATATGAATGCAATAAATATAATTTAACAAGGGATTTTATAAAATTTACCGTACTTTATATTAGATGCGGGTTTCGTCCACAAACGGGTCGGGTTTGGGTCCAATAACCAGACCCAATTAACTTAAGTTATTGGGTAAATGGGTTAGGGGGTTAATGTTTAGGTTTATTGGATTAACGTGTTTGGATTCGAGTTTAAAGGGTTTGAGTTGGATCCAATTAGAGAGAGATAAGGGAATAAGAGAGAAAGAAAGAGAGGGAGCATGGCCGCATTTGCTGCCCTGGGGCATGCCGCGCGGCCACTGCTGTGACTGATGGCGACATGCGGCGACGCCAGGCTACCGACAATGGGTCGGGGTTGGCGCGCAAGGAGGAAGAGAAAGAAAGATGAAGAGAGGGGAAAAGAGAGAGAGAGAGACAGAGAAGAATAAGATAATGATGATGTTGTTTGGTGTTGGTGTTGGCGGTAGTGAAAATATGGTGGTGGAATTAGAGAGAGGGGTGGTGAATTGAGTAGTTGATGGTGGTGGAATTGGGTGGAGTTTGGTGGTGAGTTTGATTGGAGATGAAAGAGGACGGAATAATAGTGTTGGATTGAGTATGAAAGAGGCGGTGGAGAAGCTTGGAGGAGAAGAAAGAAGAAAAAGAAAAAGAAAAAGAATGAATATTATATTTAATTAATATTATTTTAGTTTTGCCTAGCTTCGAACAGTTCCCAAAAATTCTATAAAATAGCAAAATTAAGCGAAGGAAGAAATAAAAAAAATTTAATATTATTTAATTAATATTATTTGGTCAGTATAATTTGCATAGCTCCGAACAATTCCCAAAAATTATGTAAAATAAAAAAATATTACGTGGAGGGGGATGTGAAATTAGATTCTAGAAATCTTGTTTGGCTTGTAAGTTAAAAAGTCTAGAATATACTGCCGATACTGGGCGACACCGGTTTGACCGATTTTTTTTTAAATTCAAAAAAATCTTCAAAAATAGGCTAAAGTAAAAAAAATATACTTTTAAAGAATAATTTAAAAGCAGATTCTCAAATTCAATTTTTATTGTAAATTAAAAATTCTAAAGTCGACTGCCGGTATCGATCGACATCGAATTTGGAGATTTCTAAAATATTCTAGAAAAATTTCCCAAATTTTTGAATATCTAAAATCTTAGAAAATAATATTGAAACTGAAACTGACTCAATCTGACTGCCAGAAAGGTCAAATTAATTTTGTGCGCGTATCAAGTACTGATACTGTGATACGAACTTCAAGGATCAGGGTTACAACATGCATCAGGAAAGCACAATGAGCTCATAACAGAGCTAATAAGGAGCTTCACATAAGACAAGACCCATGGGGATGACCTCATATGCGACATAAACTTCAAATGAAGTCTCTCTAGCTTGCCGGCGCAAAGCTAGCTGGCTGACGCGAAGCTAGCTTACATCGTTGTTGCGAAGCTATGACTAGCTCTCTTTTGCGAGGCTACCTTGGTGAGCAGCAACGCTAAGGGTTAGCCTCACGCTCTAGGGTTAATTTACCCCCCAAGCCGTCCTTTCAAATTTCAAAATGAAAGCTATCGCACTCCTTTTCAGGAGGCGACGCCAGACACTTTCGTGTCTATAAATAGCCAAGGCAGCTATGCTCAGAGAAGTCATCTTCCTAAAAATTTTCAGAGTTTAGAACTCTCAAAAATCTACAAAGACTTTCATCTTTCTTAGTTGATTTCTCAACTCAATGGCACCGAAGCGCGCTGGTAAAAGGGTCGCCACATACCCATTGGCAACGAGCCCAACTCCGGCGACCGCCCCTCTGTCGAGGTGCGGCCCATAGTAGGTCAATGATGACCTTTAGAGGAGCTCCATCCTCTCATTAGCCATTATTGGCTCCGATGGGTTCTTCGTCCTTTTAGTATCTTTCGATACTTCACTAGGGATTTTCATCTCCCTCAGAATTCGATCGAGTTTGCTAGGGGATATAATTCCCCTCATCATGCCATCGACGCAAAAAATTGGAGAGCTTCCTAAGGAAGCTTCTTTGCGAAACTAATCTGAAAAGATTGTTTAGCTTCGGAGCGAAGCTAGACCATAGCCTATCTAGGCGAGGCTAATCTTCGCTTTACAGGCAAAGATAGGCCTGTGCCTTGTAGGCAAGGCTAGTCACTTTTAGGGGTAAAGCTATGCCTTGGCCTCTTGAGGGCCGAGTTTGCTTCGCTCTATGCCTTGGTCTTCAAGGGACCTGGTCTGCTTCGCCTATGGAGGCGAAACTACCTTGGCATGTTGAAAGCCAAGTTAGCTTTGCCCATGGGAGCGAAGCTCTGCCTTGGTCTTTTTAAGGACCGGATTTGCTTTGCCCATGGAGGCGAAGCTACTTTTGGCCTATTGCAGGTGAAGTTAGCTTTGCCCTTAGACGCAAAGCGAATCCTTGGTCTTTTAAAGACCAGGTTTGCTTTGCCCCCTTAGGCGTGAAGTTAAGCCTTGGTCTCTCAGAGGCTTGGCTCGTTTCTGTTTCTTTAAGCAAGGTTGTATTTCGTGTCTCTTTTTTTAGTTTTTTTTTCTAATACACCTTTGCTTTTATTTTGTCTTGCAGTGCATTATACGCTTGGCTCGTTGAACTGTCGCTTCGGGTTAGCCAAGGGATTGGATGGAAACGTCAGTCTGCAGTTCTAGGGGCAAGCTTCCTTATTCAGTGAAAGGAATACTCCTGATCGCGACGTCTTGATTCAAACTGGAGACTAGCGCACAATGAGGAGTATACTGTAAACTGTTCCTTTAGAAGATCGTAAGATCTACCGGAAGCCCGACTTTATGTTCAGGGATGTGACGCCCGACACGGATCTACAGCTTCTAGCCAGGAAGGGCAGTGAATCTTCACTTAGAATGGCGAGAAGTATTACCTTCCGTCGAGTAAGCGTCACTTCCTGCTATCCTTCTTCCAGTGTGTGACGAGGCCTAAGAAGATGAACTGACAGGTAACTCAGACTATTGATTTGGTCCACGGGGACTTTTGATAACTTCTTCCTATGGTTACACCAGGGTAGGTCACCCTCGGTGTATACTGGGTCTACACCCTAGAAATGTTCTACAAGACATTCCGGTAGGGGAGAAACTCGGCTGTAGCCCAGACTTACGGGAACCAATTCTTAAACTTCCATGATAACTATTCGGCACTGGACTTCGGAGCCCCAGGTTGGATTCACCCTCCAAAGGCCTGGTTGTAGGGGTGAGCATCGGTCGGTTCGGTTCGGTTTTGCTAATTTTTGCAAAACCGAAACGAACCGAATAGACTTAGTAACCGAACCGAACCGAATCAACTCAGTTCGGTTCGGTTTTTCGGTTTTTTCGGTTAGGTCAATATATTGCCATCATTTCTTACATTTTTTAATCATCATTATATTATCATCCTTTAATATTATAATCTCAAATATCCATTACCTAAATTAGAAATAAGAAAAAGATTCTAAGTTTAATGTGAATTGAAAATTCATATTCTAAAACTTTTACACCGTATTTGAGCTCTTATATTAAAACTCATATAATTATTACTAACTTTTAATGATAAGAATGAAAAAAAGAACTATATTAATATAAATATTATTCTCAATTGTGATGTTGTTACTTAATATTGTTTTCACATATTCAACATAAAAAAGATGGTATTACTAAAACTAATGAGATAAGCTTTCACCAGTTTTTATATGAAACTATATGATTCACTAAATGAATTTGAGTAGGTTAATATATAGGGTAAGAAATTCGGTTCGGTTCGGTCTATTCGGGTTTTAGAACACAAAACCGAAACTCGACCGAATTAGAGCGGTTCGGTTCGGTTCGGGTTCGGGTTTCGGTTTTGGTCGGTTATTTCGGTTATAACCGAACTCTGCTCCCCCCTACCTGGTTGAAGAAACCTGACCCAGTACATCCAAGCTTACTTTGGAGAAGATCTGAAAAGACTTGGACTTCGCGAAGCTGTTAGGGCAACATGCTATAGCATTTGGATGAGCGTTGCCAACTTTTACGCCATCCTCGAACTGTACTGCTCATCTACATGGACTTCTTCACTCCATAGGCGAATGGGCATGGCTCTGCATGAGATGTGGAGGTCTCTGCCTTGCCAATGAGCTCTCTTCCTTACGAGAGTATTTCTGTAACACCCCATTCCCGGAATACGTACTCAGATACATATTATGATTTTTTGATCTTATATTTTGATTTACTTTTTGCATTTGTTTTTTTTATGAATTATTTATGTGATTGTTTTGCATTGGTTCTGGATTCGTGGATTCAGAGTCAGTTCTAGTCTGAATAAGAGATCTGATCCTAGTGTATTACCCTATTTGATCTTTGTGTATTACCCTATATGATCTTTACGATGATCAGATTTGATCAATTTCAGTTTCAAACATCGTTTTTCAATATTCTAGATTTTTCATAATTTTGAAATTTTTCGAATTAATTTATAAAATCTTCAAAATCGGTGTCGACCGTATCACTGGTCGATTTCAGAATTTTATTTACAATCGGAGTTGATTTCTATATTTTGCTTCTATATAATTTCTTACAATACATTTTCTACTTTAAAGCATTTTCTAAGATTTTTCTGAATTTATAAAAGTTTGATCGGTATCGTGGCTGATTTCAAGAATTTTAATTACAAATGGAGTTGAATTTCTAAAATCTGCTTTTACATTATTTCTTAGAGTTATATTTTCTATCTTAATGTATTTTGAAGAATTTTTTAAATTTATCAAAATTTCACTAGATTTGGTGTCGGCTAGTATCGCTGGTTGACTCCAAGATTTTTATTTTGAAAATAAAATTTTATTTCTGAAAATTGATTTCATATTTTCTTAGGGTGATGTTTTCTACCTCTGGGTATTTTCTGGATTAGCCAATATTTTTGACATTATTAAAATATTATTATTTTGAAATCTTTTCAATTCTTTCTTCTTTCCTTCTTTACCCCCCATCCAATCCTCTGCTGACCCACACCACCCAACATGGACCCGGTCACATCTCCCTCCAATCACTCTCTCTCGTTTTCCGTTTCTTTTTCTTTTCCTTTTTCCCTTTCGCTTTCCTTCTCTTTTTTTCTTCTTCTCTTTCTTTTCTTTTTTCCTTCTTTCTTCTTCCCTAGTAACCAACGACGGTGCCTTCCCTCTCCCACTTCTTCCCTCTCAATTCTCCCTCCTCTCAAATTCTTCACTCTCTCCTCTCAATTTCCCTCTCTACTCTCTAATCTCTCCCCTTACTCCAATTCTCTTTTTTTCTTCTCCACATGGCCAACGCCACCACTAGTGCCCCTAACTCCGGCGCTTCCTCTGACTCCCCATGGCCGGCGGCCACCATTCCCCCACCATCTCCTCCTCTCTCTACTTCTTCCCTCCTTTCCAATTATCAACATCTAATTCCATTATCTCCTTCTTCTTTTTTTTTTTTTCCAATCATCACCCCCCAAATCATCATTCAACTCCCTTCACCTTCCCTCCTCCCCTGCCGGCTTGCGCGCCGCCAGTGGCTGGCCTGGCTGTGAAAGCCGTGGCTACTGCTGCTACTTTCTCTCTTATCTCTCTCTTGTCTCTCTCTAATTCTTTCTCTCTCTCTCTCTCTTAATCCTCTCTCTAGTTCTCTCTCTAAAAATTATTATATAAATACTTATATTTTAATATATGTATATTTTGGAGGCGTGCACGTGTTTTTTAGGATTCAAAAGTTACGACAACTTTCTGAAGACTTTTCAGGCGAGTGCCCTCGCCTCGTTTTGAGTTTCCCTGCTTCGTCGGTCGACTGTGTATTTATTTTCGTATTGGATTGTATCCGTATTTTGAATTGGGTTGTACCCTCGTATTTGTATGTGGCCGAGTGCCCAGATTGTGCATGTATATACCTGTGATGAATGTTTGTACTAGGCTAGTTTAAATCTTGTACATGTACCATGCCTGCGATGTTGCCTATTGCTACTTTATTATATACGTGTGTTCGACACTAACACTTCTGTAAGTACTATACCAGCCTCCGTGCTGCGTTCAGCCTATAAGCTTTCTCTACTCAGTCTCTGAGCTTCACCACTTCACGGTAGTTTAGATATTATCACGCTTAAATATATGCTCGTGTGGTACTAACATCTCGTGGAGGTACCCTCGTACGGACTCTGGGTTTCTACACCTCCCAAGCTAGCCACCCTGTAACACTCCGTTTTTGGGATACGTACCCAGATACGTCTCCTAATTTTTTTTGACCGTATTATTTCAATTTTCTTCCAGTATTTATTTTAAGTTGTGATTTCTCATATTTTTGGTACGGATCTGGATTCTCAGTCCTAAAGTCAGCCCTGACCCAGACCGGAACTCGATACTGGCATACCATCCGATTTGACCTTTCTGGTAGTCCGGTTTGACTGATTTTAGTTTCAAATACTATTTTCTATATTTTAGATTTTTCATGATTCTCTAGAATTTTTCAGAATTTTTCTGCAAAATCTCCAAAATCGGGTGTCGGTCAACATCGCTGACATATTCCCAGATTTTTGATTTTCAAGCGAAATTAAATTTTCAGAAACGGCTTTCATTTTACTTCTTAAAATTT